>BRZM01000037.1:8308118-8331533 GCA_033238685.1 Lates japonicus | reverse complement strand
AGGTCAACCTGGAGGGCAAGAGAGAGAAAGGCAGAGAGAAAAACATTCTGGAAACAGTAAAATAAAGTAAACACAAAATGTTTTCTTGGATGCTGTAAACTCTGAAGAGTGTCCTTCAATAAAATAGTGACAATTTTTGTCATAAAAGTTATGTAACAGTGAAAATTAAAAACTTTCAAGGGAATGTGAGCAACACTTTTTCACAGTCCATTCCTGGACTGGTCCCTCTAGATGTTTAAATGATAGAGGAACAAATTTCATGTAAAACTAATAACTATAAGTCACTAAACCCATTTCACATTTAGACTGAACTCATAACTTCCTAGTTTTAAGCCTCATACACGGCTTCAGAAATTATGGGTCATCAGAGGCTTATATTATTTAAAAGAGACGTGAACTGATAGTTAAATGCAGTTCTAAAATAAGTGATGTTATTTCCTTTTTCTCATTTGAATGGTTCTCTGGTAACCCTCCAGGTTTTGCTTCTTGCTAATGAGTGTGAGAATCGGGCCAGACAACATATAAATAATTGGGAAAGTGATGCAGAGTGAAACTGGGCTCTGGAGTCAGCTCATACTGAAACTAACCCTGGATGCAGGGACAGCAGTGTTAGGATGCCTGAAAGGTCTGAGATTCAAAACCCTCATCCTGCTGACGAATCTGACCTCTTCCTTCTCGGCTGTACCATTAGCGTCATGTGATTACAGTCATTTTTAGTGCATAACCATCCATTGACTGACTGATAACTGGACTAGGTTTTGTTATTTATGTGTGTGAGCTCTGTCGACATATTCAGGTGTTAAAAAGCTTGTCAACAGCCTGTCAACAGCCTGAGCGCCTCTTATAGTATAAATGAAACGTGGAGTAAAATCTGCTGAACTCACTCTGCCAGCTGACCCCTGATCTGTTGTTCCAGAGGCCAGTGGTTTGTCTTTATTCTGTGTGTGTGTGGTGAGAGAGAGGGTGAGTGAAACAGAGGGTGGTTTGTCTCAGTGTACTGTCTCAGCAGAGAGAGGTAGTGGAGGTGAAAAGACAATGGTGGAATTTACTGCTGGTAAGGAGGAGGGGCACTGCCTCTCTATGCCCCTCGCCCTCGCTTTCCCTCTTCCTCTTTTCACTTTCTCCTCCGTCACAGTAACTCACTTCTACATTTCTTATTCATTTTCTCCTTTTCAAACTTCCTGTCTCGCTGCTTTCTTCCTGCGGTGTAAGTCCTCCTCTCTCTTTCTTTTTTCTCCCACTTTGTAGTCTCTCTCTCTCTCTCTCTCTCTCTCTCTCTCTCTCTCTCTCTTCCTGTCTTTTTCTACCTTCCTCTTCTTCTTCTTCTTCTTCACTTTTCTGTATCCCTCCCACACCTTCTAAAATATTTTATTTGTTTCCTCTCTGTTCCATCTTTCACTTTCTTTTCATAAGTCCCCTCTTTGCTCTCCTCTCTCTCTCTCTCTCTCTCTTGTGTCTCTTGTTTTCTCCCCTTTTTTTCCTCTCTCCACTCTGTTTTTGGCAAGAGTTAAGAATCCACTATTATTTTTACCTCTCTCTCTCTCTCTGGACTCAAAGGGAAATGTGTGAGGTTAAGGAGTCTACTCCAGACATTTGTTCTGGGTAGACGCTTTGTAGCTTGTGTTTTTACATCTCTATTGTCTCTGATTTTTTCCTATCCTGGGTTTTGTCTGTGGTCTCTAAAGTAATGACGTCCAGCTTCGTATCAGTATATACTTGTTTCAGATTGATTTAATGAAATGATTCAGACTGCCTCAGGCTTTTCAGTTGCATGTTGGAGACTGTTGGTGATGTATATTGCATAATGCTTGAGGAACAGTGTGTGTGCTAATAGAGGTTATTGTGACACAGTAAACACTGCCTTGGCTCTCATCTCCACTGCAAAACATGTTGAGCTTGACGAGTCAGCCGACCTAAAAAATGTTACTACCCAGCATATGGTTGGGATTATCTAGCAAAGGCGCTAATGTTCATCTTGATACACTACATGACCAAAAGTATGTGAGCTGAGCGTTCCACCCATATGTGAAGCTGAACAACCTCTTCCAAAGCTGTACTGCATTAACAGCCTCCACTCATCTGGTTTCTGAACCTGGCTGCAGAGACTACCCCACTCAGCCACAGGAGCATTAGTGAGGTCCAACACTGGATGCTGGGTTCCAGTTCATCCCAAAGGTGTTGGATGGGGCTGAGGCTCTAAGCCTGGGAAATAATTTAATGGGCTCATTGTCTACAGGTCATTCAGAGTATACTTTAGCGAGTGTGCTAACGACACGCTGATGGATATTAGATTTATTTGTTGTCTCATGTACATTTGGTGCTTTGTGGGCTTAAATCCAGACTACAGTGGACTCTCTATTGCATGTTCTACTATCTCACTTAAGGTTTTGTTTTTCTCTGCTTTGTTCTGTCAACAAAAGATGGAAGGCCAATAAGAATCACAAAACTTTGGCTCAAAAGCTCAGCATCTGAATTACATGTCAGTGTTTTCAGCCTTCAGAAAAAACAGGAAATCTGTCCATGCTGTTGAAATGTATCTAAATGTTCAGTAGAAGACAGTATTGTTACCTAAGAGTGTGAAGAGTGTATTTACATCTGAAATCTTGCTGCATCCAGATTTTACTCACACACTGTCTCTGTAAATGTTTCCCGGGAAAATTCTTTAGTTCTCTGGAAAAATCGTACCCAGTTTAGTAGTGTTTAGGGTTGAGAAGAGTTCAGGCTCTCTCTGGGACACATAACTTTTCATTTGGGATTTGTTTAACCAAACATGTTGGTCCTTTATAAATAAAAAAAAGATGTTGAAATACAAGATTAACCTTGAAATGTCATCATCTGTCTCTTCTTGCTTCTTTTTTAGGTCGAATTGTCCTTCAGCTACCTGATATCCAGGGATTCATACAACAAGCCCACTCAGGTACACAAACAAAAAGCACTACTGCACAGTGAGACGGGCATAATATGTATTACATCTATGCCTGTTTCAACACACCGAGCCACACCTGAACTGCAGCTTCCAAAGTTACACACAGACACAGAGATACCACAGTTGCGATGTCCTTCTCAACACCACCTACGTTTCAGGATGATGAAGGCTGATTTACACAATAAGTGTTGCTATTCTTCTTGATACACACACAAAACATGCTGGCTCATTCTTTAAATGTACAACAGGAGTCATCTTAACTTATCATCATAATTGACGGCGATTGACTAATAATAATATGAAGCCCTTCATAGGTTCAGTCTCTGACTTTATCATCACCTTTATGGTGGGGGTTTTTCAGGAGAGGATCATTAGTTTCACCTGCTCGGTCTGACTATGGGAGACCAAAGTAAAATAAAACATGGGATGTCTGTGTGTGTTTTATCATCTCAGCAGCTCTTTTGAGTCATTCATGCCATGTTCCTTTGTGTGTAAGGCCCCTGCAGTTGGTGTTGGAGCATGAGTTGGTCCGTGTAAGCCTCCGGCTGGGCCTCGTGAGGTGACGAGGTGATCGCTCACATTGGCAGCTGTCTGCACAGAATCTGTCCCACGGGCTCACCTGTAGGTACCACACAGCCAGCAGTTACAGCATGTGAGGCGAGGGATGTGAAATGTATTCATCATTTCTTTTGCACTGTTGTTATAGATATTTATTGGCAGACCACTGCACGCCTTATTTTCCCATTGGCTCTTCACATGCCTTGTCCATCCCTCTCTCCAATCCTGTACATGCTCACTGAAAACCTGCTATTTCAGGTTGCATCTGAGCTGATTTTCTGGAGACCATCCATGTTTGGGGAGGCGATATCAGACCATATTAAGCTCCTAAAATTTAGATCAAGTTCAGGGGTTAATGTTTCTCATTCTTCTCATCCTTCTTTCTCCTCCCTTCCTCCATCCCTCTCCAAGGAAGAAAGGTGATGAAGAAGTTGAGTTTGAAGCCTCCAGAGGGGACGGCACCCTTCAGGCTATCTGGGACGAGCAGGCTCGACTGATCTGGGACCCTGTGGTAAATTAGCCTCAAACAAGTTAAAGTTACATCCAGTCTGTGTGTCTGTGTTCAGGTGCTTAAAATTGTTCTTCATTTCAGGGGTTTCTCTCATCAGTACTGGTGTGTGTGTGATCTGTCTGCTGCATAGAGAGGGGAGGCCCAGTACAAAAGGTAGACTGGAATCATTATTCTGCTGCTGCAGCTTTTTTTTCTCCTTCTGCTTTTTCTTGTGTTTCAGTTTATTTTCATCGCCATCTGCTTTGTTCTCTTCCCTGTTTCTTTTTTTCTGTTGCTTGTTATCTTTTTTTATAGTGGTTTTGCTGTTTCTGACACGCCTTCAGGTGCTTACTCTTCTGCTTTTCTGACGCTTTCTTTCTCTCTGCTTACTGTACATTTGTTCTTCTTCCCCTTAGTATTTGTTTTATCTTTTATGTTTCTTCCTCGTGTTTTTTCTATGTATTCTTCTTTCCTCTCCTTCTTTTCCTTCTACTCCCTCATCCACCAATTCTTTTATATTTTTTCCTTAGTCTCTTTGTTACCTCTGCTTCTTTTCTGCATCTGTTTCTAATGTCACAGTGACTCTTCATGGTTGTTTCACTTGTGTTGTACCTGAACGCACCATCATGAAGCTGTTTCCTTTTTTTTCTTCTTGTTTCACCTGTTGCCGCCGTTTCCTCCAGGATGTGGACACCATCTCACTCAGGACACCAGGAGAGCTCAACCTGCAGGACTTTATTCGCTCCGGAAAACAGGTACGTACACTGCTCAATTTTGGATCTATTGTGAATTTTTAAGATTTTAATTAAATGAAGGTGAGATGATGACAAGGATTTTATCCTTCAATGGCCTACTGCGTTATTTTGTGATGTGTTATTTTATTTGTATTTGTTTTGAACGCCACCAGCAGCAGTTTCTGAAAAAAAAGAACATCAATAAATGTATTTCTGTTATAACTTGAAAAGATTATAGTGGTTGACAGCTGTCTCTAAGTATTTTATTTTATTCTTCTCTTTGTGGGATTTGTATGATCATCGCAGTTTGAGTACAACCAGTGGTTCACCAAACTCTCCACTAAAGATCATAAACTGGTAACAACCTGCAGTTCAGTTTTACCTGATTAAATACAAACAACTGCAATACACTACACTGTGTTTCTTTAACTAACATGAGACTAAATTGCTGAGTGAACCAGTCACTAAAACAGAAATCATTTGCAGTGCTATATTTATTCATTTAATTCTGTTTTTGCTTCTGTTTATTCTCACTGATGTGAAATAAACTGAAAGGCCTGTGTGTGTTGTGTGTTTCCTTGCCTCCAGTCGACAGATGTGTGCGATCAGATCCTCAGAGTGCTGGCTCTCGATCCAGCCGGCTGGAGGAGCTGGTGCTGGACAACGCCGGACTCAAAAGGTCAGAGGTCAAATAAGAGAATTGTCCTTGTAGTGTTTTGTACATCAAATTCTCCTAGTTAACTGATCTGTGCATGTTTACATTTTAGCATTGTTTTTCTCTTTATCTGACTCTAAACTTTTTGCCATCAGGACTCAGTCAGTTGTTTGCGTATTGGATTTGATAGCGTGTTGAGTGTGTGTGATGAGAGATTATTAAGTTAAATAACATGTCTTTTGATGTGATCTCTTCTTCAGTGATTTTGCTCAGAAGCTGGCCAACGCTCTGTCACAGAACCCCGCCTCCACGCTACACACACTCAACCTGGAGCAACAACTCACTGGAGGACAAAGGTTCAAACACACTCATACACACACATGTACTCTGTTTTTATTGTGTGGACAAAGTTTGGAATGCAGTCTTGGTGTCTTTAAAAGTTATTATAGTTTATTCTGCTGCATCATGGAAAATATTTGATTCTCCTTCAAATCCATTTTACTAAAGGTGGACATCTTTGTCATTGGTTTAAAATGTGTCTCACTGAAACATGCTGAGACTCTGTTGCTGTTAAGTCTGCTCTCAGCTGCTCATGCCTCCTCTGGTGGTCATGTTGGAGACCCTCACTTCTGTAAAGTCCAGTTACTTGAACGGCTGGATGTTGCTTTCTGCAGGCGCAGCTGCTCTGAGCGCTCAACTCGCCAAACTGCCCATGGGCCTGAAGCACCTGAACCTCTGCAAGACGTCCATGTCTCCTAAAGGTGAACACTCAGAGAAGATGCAGACGTAGCAAATACAATTGTTGTCCTGAATTCTATTTTCAGGAGAGTATGTTTGTCATTTTCTGCAGGTGTGAACAGCCTCTGTCAGGCTCTCTGTGCCAACCCAGTTGTCGCCTCCACCCTCACACACCTCGACCTGTCGGGAAACTCGCTCAGAGGCGATGACCTGCCGGTACACAGCCGCTCCTTCTCTCATATCCAACCGCAACTCAACTCCACAGTTTATTAAAGCTTTTCAGAAAACAGACTTACAGAGAGACAGGACTGAAGCTACAATCAGTTTAGAAATCTGAGGATTTTACAAACAACAATGTGTGTTTTTTTTTTTTTCTTCACAGAACTTGCACAGCTTCCTGAGTTATTCAAACTGTCTGGAGACTCTGGATCTGTCCAACAGTGACTGCTCACTGGAGCAGGTAAGAGCAGCTCACACACACACACACACACACACACACACACACACACACACACACACACACACACACACACACAAGAGTAAAATTTAACAAAGAAAAAAAAGTGCAGCTTCTTTCCAATAACCAGTGAAAGATCTGAAATGATACATTTCAAGTCCAAGTTGTTGAGTAAAGCAGATTTGTGTCAACACTACTAAACTTGTTTGAAATAAATCAGAGTAGACAAAGTAAATAAAAGCATGTTTCTGTTCCTCACAGTAATGGTTACACACTCTGTAAGAGGTTGAGGTTTTTGTGCAGTTTCAGCCTCTTTTGCTTAAGTTCAGTTTTGTGTTTTCAGGTGTGTGCATCTCTGCTTAGAGGATCTTTGAAGCATCTTTCTGTCCTCAACATGTCAAAGACAGTCTTCTCTCACAGGCAAGATGTGAAACCTCAACAATTGTATTGAACACAGTTTGAGAGGTTGTAGTCTGTGTGTCGTCTGTATTTATGTTGATATGAACAGATCTCTCCTCACACTCACACAGGAAGTGTAAAGAAGTCCCTTCATCCTTCAAGCAGTTCTTCAGCTGTGCTCAGGCTCTGAGATCAGTCAGTCTGTCAGGAACCAGGCTGCCTCTGGAGGCTCTGAAGTAAGACAACATCCACCAAAAGACACACACAGTGAATCAGTGAACCCCTGAGTTCCAAAACACAATCAGACAAAGGGTCAGTGTGATGGATAACTTTAAGAGCCTTAGAATTAAGAGAAACCTTGTGTTAACTTTCAGTCATACAGGAATGAATCCGTGAGAAAAGAGAGAAACAGATTCATTTCTTTACTCACAGCAGCGTGGCAGAGACCAGAATTCAATGCAGCACTGAGACAGGCTGAACTTTTTCCACTTTTAGTATTTAACAAAATACCAAATATCAAGCCTGACACTGATAGGTGCAGCAAGTTCAGACCTGTTCAGACCTGAAGATCAGGGAAATGAAAAGCTTTTATTGCTCAGTGTATCAGTGTGCTGACCATCAAATGATGAGGATTTTTGACTTGTTAATATCTTTCTTGTAAGTTTTTGTTTGTGTGTTTTCCTGTGTGCAGGGCGTTGTTGTTGGGGCTCGGCTGTAACCCAAACCTCAGTGATGTGTCTCTGGATCTCAGCTGCTGTGAGGTAAAACTGACACGAACCTCAACACACATGTTTAAACACACTGTAACACTGTTTTAATCCATATGAATAAATCAGTCTAAAGATTTATAGTACACTTCGAACCTTCGTTTTTTCTCAGCTGCGTTCGGGAGGCTCCCAGATCCTGGAGGGCTGCATCGCTGAGATCCCCAACATCTCCAGTTTGGACATTTCTGACAACAGTGAGGACGTTTTAGACTTGAACCACTTATGATGATGCTGCATTGACTTTGATCATGACCTGTTTACATCTTTGTGCTGCACTGCTCAGGTCTGGACATGGATCTCACCACTCTGCTGGTCTGGCTGGCCAAAAACCGCTCCATCAGACACCTTTCACTGGGCAAAAACTTCAACAACATCAAGTCCAAGTGGGTGAAAAACTTTCAGCAAAATATTCCTGAGGGACTACATCCCAGCTGGATTGCTTTATTCTTAAAAAAAGAGTCAATAAAATGACATCGGACCACTGAAAGAGTGTTAATAATACTGTTCTTTGAGTGCCATGTATATTCATTTACTCAGTATACTGCTTAGTAACTTAACTGTATTTCAATTGTGAACTCATTTTCTCCAGAAATGTGGCCCCAGTCCTGGACAACCTGGTTCACATGATTCAAGAGGAGGAATCAGTGAGTGAAACATCATTTAAATCATTGCATCTGTCCAAATCTTTTCCTTTTTTTTGGTATTTCTCTAAATTATATCAACTGTTCTATTTCCTGCTTTTCACACCAGCCTCTTTCTCCTTGTATTACGTCTGTTTCCTCGATCATTCTGGCCTTGATTTCAAACTGATGCATTTATCAGACACTAAATTCGTCCCATAAAGAACCTGCCTGTAAAATCACTCCCACTCTTTTCCTCCTCTGCAGCCGCTGACCTCGCTGTCCCTGGCTGATTCCAAGCTGAAAGCCGAGCTCTCCATCGTCCTCAACGCTCTGGGCAGTAACACCTCTCTCACCAAACTGGACATCAGTGGAAACTCTATGGGAGACATGGGGGCAAAGATGCTGGCCAAGGCCCTGCAGATCAACACCAAACTCAGGTGAGCAAGGAAACAGGGCTTCATCTTCCACAGATTCAATCACAGAGGTCAAGTGCCTGTTTTAAATGACTTCAGAGGAAACTAATTAAGTCTGAAACGTCTCCTGTGTGTGTGTGTCTCTGCAGGACAGTAGTGTGGGACAGAAACAACGTCAGCCCTCAGGGTCTACAGGACGTTGCTGCCGCTCTGGAAAAGTGAGTATGAAATTTCTGCTTCATTTTAATGTTTTAAAACCTGATCCGCTGTTGTAGTCATATGAAAAAATGCATTATGTTAAATTTCTCTTCCCATCAGGAACTACACCATCCGTTTCATGCCTATTCCCATCATGGATGCTGCTCAGGCACTGAAGGCGAACCCAGAGAAAACAGAGGACGCCTTACTAAAGGTTACTGCTCTTAAAAACAAACAAACATATGGCTTAATGTAGACGCTTGATGCTTTGCAAAGAGCACTGCAGAGCCTCCACTGTGTTGTTCTGTGTTGCAGATGGAGCAGTACCTGCTAAGGAACCATGAGACACGTAAATACCTGCAGGAGCAGGCGTACAGACTCCAGCAGGGAATAGTCACCACCACCACGCAACAGGCAGGCTCAGCAACACACACGACGTTCTCAGACCTTTACTTCTGACTGCTGACCTTTCTGTGCCCTTTTGTAGATGATGGACATGATGTGTGTGAAGGTGCAGGATCACCTGAACTCTCTGAGGTTCTCAGAGACCAACTCGGTTCAGGAGGACATGAAGGCGGCAGAGAACCTCATGAAGGACGCCAGGAACTCCAAGACAGTAAGAAGACATGACCCACAGACTGTGACTGTGTTCAGTGTCGTCTGAGAGACCAGGACTTCCACTGCATGTGTTTTTCTAATAATAATTGTTCACTCCTCCAGCTGCTCCCCAATCTGTACCACCTGAGGAGTGGGGGGGCCAGGGGTGCTTGTGTTGGAGCCATTCAGGACAAACTGGAGTCAATGGCTGGAGAGGTGGCCAGGGTGATGGACGAACAGCTGCAGGTACTGAAGTGAACAACAACAGAAGCTGCTTTTTATTCACTGGAAATAAGTGTGAGTGTTTTAGCTGAGCTGACTCCCCCTCTCTAGACAATGCTGGTGTCCATGGTGGACGCTGCTGAGGGTCTGTGTCCTCATGTGATGAAGAGGAGCGGCCTCCGTCAGGAGCTGCTGAAGGCTGGAGCAGGGAGGATGACTATTCCCCGCAGCTTCGTCACCACCACGCTGCTGGAGCAGTCCGGGGTCGACATCATCAACAAGATCAGGTTATTTCATTGAACGGTCTTGCCTTTATTGTTGATTATCAGAGGTCCATGACTGGTATTTCCAGAGGACCCAGTCCAGTATTTAGCCGTGTTACTGCAGCTGATGTGTGATTTCAAGGTGAAAAATACATTTTCTGTCCAGATATCTGTCATGTGCTTCCATAACAAACTGATTTTCTGTTTCCTGTGTGTTTATTCTCATCGTACAGACTAAATATAGATGTGTGGTGATGAGGCAGAGACAGCTTTAACCTCATACACTGCCCCCACCAAAAAATTCTAATAAATGTTGGTTTTCTTTGGTGGATTTTTGTGTTTGTTTAAGTTGCTCTTCTTGATTTCTGTGTGTTTTTGTTTTGTTTTTGTTTTTTTGTAATACAGTGAGGTGAAGCTCAGCATGGCATCAGTTCTGTCAGATCGCCTTGTGGATGAGATCTTGGAGTCTCTGTCCAGATCACAGCACACTCTGGTTAGTGTCCTCTCTATCTATGTCTGTTTTTCCTTTTTGTTTGTCTTTCTGTCCACTCATCCCTCCTTCCTCTCTCTGTCTCCAGGCTGACCACCTCATCAGGAAGGGTCAGCCTCTGCTGCACCAGGAGCCTCAGATGGAGACAGAGGTCCTGGATGAGATGGTTCTGGAACCAGAGAATCACGACCAGGAGCCGAAACAAAGCCATGACCGGGACCGGAAACACGAGCTGCAGGATATGGACACCTGCATGGTAGAAAAACATGATTTTGTGTGATGAGTTTAAAATATTTAGAAAAGACAACAGTAGAGTTTGGTACTTAAAAACACTGTCAAAGTACTGTTAATACTGTACTTCATGTGAAAATTATGTGTTTGCTGTTTAGATGACTCCTAAATCGAAGAGGAAGAGTATTCTGGTCAGGATGCTGCGTCCCGTCTCCGTTGCATTCGGTGAGTGACACAGAAAATGTCAGCTACTGCACAAACCAAACACAGACCATTTTTCATCTAGCTGTCTCACGTGGCCTTGATACCTTCTGTACAAAACAGAGATGGAGTTTGACTTGGACAAAGCTCTGGAGGAGGTTCCCATCCATGTTGAGGACCCCCCTCTTCCTCCTCCTCCTTCACAGCCATCAGACAGAATGACAACCAGCTATGGAGACCTCCCTCCTCCCCCAGCTTCTCCGGACACAAAGTCTGTCTGTCTGGGCGAACTGCCGCCTGTGGACCACAAGACGCTGGAGCATCGCACCAAACAACGACCAAAACCCAAGAAGAGGACAAAACCCAGCCGACCACACGTAGGTTCCTGTCAGGGAGCGATCCCCAAAGTTTCAGGTTCAGTCCTTCACACCAGCTCTCATTTATCATTTATTTATTCACATTTATCACTGTTTTATTGCCGCTGCGGGTCTTTCAGCGGGAGGCGGCCAGCAGCTCGGCACCACAAGAGGCAGAGCAGAACAGCACCATGGGAAAGTTGGACGAGGGCCTGGATGACTTTTTCTCCAAGAAAGTCATCAAACTCAGTTTCAAGTGAGTCATGTTTTAAACTGAAATTGATTATTGAAATATATTGATATTCTGCAGACATCATTTCTTTATAGTCCTCTCAGGTTTCATCTAAATGTGCCTTTGATGTCAAAATCAGTTTAAGTATAGTCGTGTGTCATCAGCATAAAAAAGTAACCAGATGCTTTCTCACAATGTGAAAGAGTTAACTTACGTGACTAAAAAAATAATATTGTCTGATTGTGTTATTATTTTTAATCTTCTTCAGACTTCCTTCTGTCAGAGGTCCAGCCCCAAGCACTCAGGAAGCAGCAGATAAGAAACGTGAGTCCAGAAAAAGCGGTTTCTTTAACCTCATCAAATCTCGGACATCCCGCTCAGAGAAGAGCCATGGAGCTGCCGCCATCACTCCACCACACCCTGCCTCCTCCAACAGCACTACACCCTCTTCTTCTGTCAGCCCGGTGACTGAGGAGGTGCCGCCGACATCCCCCACACTCCCCACGCCACCCGTGAAAAATGCTGCCACTGTGGTGGAGCCCCATCAGGATCAAAGGGCTCAGTCCTCCAACCACACAGATTCTGAGGTGGAGGCCTGTCCGACCGCTGTGGAGGAGGAGAAGGAGGCAAGTGTGGAGAAGAAGGAGAGTGTGGAAAAGAGTGAGAATGTGGAGAAGAAGGAGAGTGTGGAGAAGAAGGACCACCCCCATATACCCCGCCATATTGGGGTTCCTGTGATGGGAATGGACCTGCTGGCTGAGATGAAGGCCAGACAGGAGAGAATGGCCGTAAAGAAGGTGGGTGGAGTCCATGGGTCAACAGCTATAGTCAATTTTTGTCAACAACTGATTCAAGAAGTCAAGATTTATTTACTCTATCACCATTTCAGTGTAGTTAAACATAAAATAAAAATAAAACTAAAACCATAGGAGGTTGTTTAATGACAAAGGAGGTGATAAAATCATGGAGTTAAGGAGGTGAACAGCCTTTGAATAAGTGCTCGTGCAGAACTTTGCTCTAAACTTTGCTTTAAAAACATTTGTTACTCAAATAAGAAGATTCCTGCAAACAGGGACAGAAAGACAAATACATTAAAAACAAAACACATTAAAAAGAACTTGAAAGCAAATATAATGACCACATTCACTGACAGTTCTCTCTGTTTGGCTCTCTGTTTTCAGTCTGGGTCATCGTCCGTGCTGGACAAGGTGGACGGTGACAAAGGTGAGTTTCTTTAATATTCTGCTGCATTTGGACCAATGTTGGATTTTCAAGCCACATACAAGGTTAAATGTTACGGTGCCATTATTTATATATATATATATATATATATATATATATATATATATATATATATATAGTAAATAACACTAGCTGCCTCTTCTATCACAACCTGTAAACTGTCTGTACCTTTTTCCTGCAGCCAAGTCAGACATCCAACCCGCTGTCCCAGCAGACACTGATGAGTCCAGACCGGAGCCAACCCCCAGGTCCAAGCCACCCAGCGTCACCCCCAAGCCATCTCCATCCCAGGCCACCAAAGTCCCACTGGGGCCCTCTGGACCCACCAATCCAACCAGTCCCAGGCCAAGCAGCACCGTCATTCACGGTAGGCAAAGAGGAGAGGAGAAGCCTTTCACAAGAAGCTTCCACTGTTTCTAAATATTTTTTATTAGCACAAGTAGGATTACCAATCCCATACCACTGATTTATTGATCTCTGGTCCTCAGATGACTCTGCTGAGGCTCCGGCAGCCAGCTCCTCTTCTAAAGCACCACTTCCTGCTCCTCGCCTGAAGAGGGCGCCATCAGAGCAGGAGCGAGAGAGCACCAGCAGCAACCCTGCAGGACCCCTGTCTCCACTGGATGGTCAGTATCTCTGTTGGACTTTTAGAGACACGGCATTAGTAGTAGCAACAGCAGCTTATAGTTTTTTCAACAAAACAACAACTCCACGTTGGCAATGAGGTGAAAACAAAACCCCACAAATCACACAAATGCTGTGTTCAGGTCAGTTTTAGCGAACAGATTCCAGGGGTTTGTTATTAGCAGTAACATTCCCATTTATTAAAATGTGTTTTTTATATCTAAATATTATATATTTATATTTTCTTTATAAACTATAGAAATGTAATTTTATGAAATTTCTATGTCATGTTGTTTTTGGCCTGTGTAAGATATTATTTCATTTGTACAAAACATTAGCCACATTTAGCTTAGCACGCCAGCATTTTATAGAGAATGCAACAATTATGTAATATGTTTTTAGTCTGTGTGTTTTCAATGTGCATTATTTCACTTGTTTAAAAACAAATCCATTATCCAAAAACACTAAAGAAGGAAACAAGAAAGGGAAAATGCACCAAGCTGACAGACAGCTTTGGTTGTTGGGATATTCCCTTCTAATATGTTGTTTCTTAAAAATGAAGGTTGCATGAGTCAGTGTTCCCTGCAAGCCGGAGCATAGCTGAAAATATAACACTCAATTTAACAGGTGACAACCTGTTTAATGAACACTTTCAGGGCCATGTTTGACGCCTCCACACACACGGCACATCTGAAGCAAAGGTCCATTACACTGAAAGCACACGCATTCAGTCCCAGCCTGTACTTGACATGTCCAAGTGTCAGAGTGTGTGGGGGATTTTGTGGTCGGCTTGTGTAATTAACACTTACAGGAACTCGGTATTTTTCCTTAAAAAAGCGTTTCTCCTGTGTAATCAAAAAGGCAAGTTGTCGTTGGCAATTGTGCAAAAAGATGTGTTTTTAAAATCAAAGAGACAAGAGGAAAAGGTCATTTACACATCTCAGCAGGCGTTATTACACACCTCTCACTGATAAACTGTGACAAAGTGTTTCAGTTAACACATTGTTAAGAATGTTTTTTGCAAAGGCAGAGCAGTTCCATGTTTTGGTACATAAACCACATCCACGATTTTATAAAACAAACAGGATGTGATTCCATTTTCTTTCTTTTATTATGTAAATCAGTCACAATCTATTAAAACAGACAAAGACAAAGAGGTTTTCAGTCTAAAATAAGTTCATGTGTTTGGTGAGATATCGCTTGAGGACACACAGATCAGTCTCTTCATGTCTCTTATTTCTACAGTTGAGTTTGGAGACGGTGGCGATGCGTTCGACCCGCCCAGTGCAGGTGCAGAGCCCGATGTCGGCGGCAGACAGTGGTCATCTCTGAAGAGTTCAGCCAGTCCTCCTACTGTCAGAGAGGAGGACCGAGAGCGCGCCAAGTCCCTTCCCGCTTATGGTTTGACCAATCACATTTCTGCCTCTGCATGGTCGTCAAAATGTAGCAATGATTACATTTCAGTCATCTTTGATTTGATTGATCTTTGACTGCTGTGAATTAAATGTAATGCACTTACACAAGGAACTAAGGTTAATACAGATCCACATTATCAACATGATCTTTCCTGCTGTCATGGTGTGTGCTGGGAGTTTATTTTCCAGATTACAGCTGAACAATAAACTACATATACCAGCATGCACCAGTACTGCAGGTTCCCTGTGTCCATCAGTGTTTCAGTTTAAATGGAACAGGTGGTGTTCAGTACTTCTGTACTTCCTAGTATTATGAAAGGAGCAACTCACTGACTCTCAGCCTCCTCTATCTACTGATCATTCCTCATAAAAACACAGTGCCCTGTGTCAGACTGACAGGGAGAAATTCATCTGACACTTGGAGGTACACGCACTGGCAGAGAATGAAAGACTGCAGGTGCAGTTTTCTAGTTTTGAAATCATGTTAGTTTTCATAGTGTCCAAGATTAAACCCACTTCTCCTTCAGTCGGAGTTTTCATGTTTCAGTGTCTGTCTTTTTTTATGCGTGTTTTTTTTCTCTGAGTATTATTTTTTCCTGTTTTCTAGGTCTAACTTCCTGTGTCTACAAAATTAATTTATACTTTTTTATACTTTTACTTATATCGTTATTATTTTAAGGGTCTTGGTTTACTTCTGGTCTGGTCTTACTTCTGTGGTCTAACTTTGATTTCCTAGTCCAGCAATTTCCCTCATTCTCTCTCTTGTTCTCTGTGTCTCTCTGTAGTGAGGCCTCCATCTCTGGCAGACACTGATCTCAGTCCAGCTGAGGAGGAGGTTCAAACTCCAGCTGCTGATCTCAAATCTGACAGTAAATCAGGGGAAGAGTCTGGTGATGACACTCCTTCAGTCTGATGCAAACAAGATGTTTATGGTCTTTTAAATCCTTAAAGGAGAAACTGTGAGGACAATCACATACTGTACATACAGTCAAAAGTACAGACAGTGGACAGTAATTGATAAGAAGTCATTTTATGTATTTCTTTTACAATTCCTGATGAGGCACATGTAAGCAGGATGGACACTGTAAAATTTTTTTGAAAGCTTCATGCTGTTATCAGTGGAGTTTCCTGACCTTGGATCAGTCCAGATGTCTGGCTAAATGGACGCCAAAACATTTCCATTACGGTCTCTGTCAACAGCTCTAATAGGACCGTAAAGAGGTGAGCAGATGGGTTTCATCTGCTGCAGAGACAATCTGTTGTTGCTTAGAAAACCAGGTCCAGCTATTAAAAGCTCAGTTAGTCCAAAGCACTGATAAGAGTGAGTCTGAGTGGGTCCAGAGTGAAGCAGTTTGGTTTTACTGTATTTACATTTTGCAGGTAAACTGTGAGTGTAAGTCAGTGAGCTCTGCCAACAGGTCACCTGGAGACATGACTCTAACTATAAAGAAATCCCAAACATGTTTTTATTCTGCAAACATTCACTCCTCATCTTGGAACAGCAGACTCTTCTGCTATAGCCAAAGTTAAAATCTTTTATTTTTGATATCTCAAACTGAAACAGATGGGTCAGATCACAAGTTCTACTCAGCAATCATTCACCTGTCTTTGAGTTGTGTTTGGAAGTCATAAAATGGGAGTGTGTTCCATCGCTGTGAGATGTGAACATGCAGAAACTCTCAGCGAGTGGAGACCAAGAACAGCTGAGTGACCTTAAAGTATTTCCTTTGTTGCTCCGCCCACTGAGGTTTCACTCATCCAGCAAAATGATTTCTGTCTAAAACTAGACTTTAGATTTTAGGACTTTGTGAAAAGGTCAGTAGTTAAAATTCAGATTCATATTTAACTTCTTACTCTGCTATCGACACTGCTGCTGTATGCTCACATATCATGCCTTATTACATACTGATTCCTGTTAATCATGTACTGCTGCACTTACAAACGTATTATGTATCAATGTAAATATGTACTAACGTGTTTAAGGTTCTGTTTATAGAATAAATGGGGTTTAATCAGAGTTAAATTCAGAAACTCTGGGGTTTATATTGTATTATGAGCTGAAAATCAGATTTTTTTATCAATGAAACATGCTGTTGAATCTGCATGGATTTTCATCTAGGATTCTTGGTGATGGTTTTCATTTTATTGGGAAAATATTTTTATTTTACATTTTTTTGAGCTTTTTAAAATATTTTCAATTAAATAATGTGTGTTATTGTTTATATGTCGGTGGACCCACAGGCCTGGAAATATGACAGATATTTCTGTATTTGTATGTTTATACCAATAAACACTGTTTTACTGGTCTGACTCTCTCTCCCCCTCACTTTCTTTCGCTCTTTCTCTCTCTCTCTTCCCCTCCTCCCTTCATATACAAGCTGTTCAACCTCTTTCCTCTCATTTCTCTGAATTCAGGAGACGCCTGAGGGTGAAATCAGAGTACAGTTAATTTGAGTGGATAAGAGATCACCTCACTCTCTCTGACACTACATTACATCTTTGGAAGAGGCTTTTTCTCTCGTTGTTTCTCCTTTGTCTTGTTGTCACCAGCTCGGCCTTTGGACTGGTCTTCAGCACCATGGACAGCCCCTTGGACAGGCTGGACGCTGCAGGTTTTTTACAGATCTGGCAACATTTCGACGTAGATGGTAAGAACAGTTAATTCCCTAATGTCCATATATCACTACCATCACCCAGTGACTCCAGAAGGTTCACTTGAATGTGTTGCAAATAGAAAACCTGCAAGTCATTATAATTAATTTATCTTTTTTTTTCATCACATTGGCAGGAATGGACTTCCGTACATTTGCATCTGAAGCTTACCACTGTAGAATAAAAAGCAGCGTCTGAGCTGCAGAAAAAGCTGTAGCTCTACAGGTGGTAAAGAGGGTTGAATGTTAATCATGGCTTTGACGTATCCGTCACCACCTCCTCCAACGAGACACTGCATCCCAAAATTGGAGTGAGAATTTAATCGAAGGAGGAGTGTCTGTAGAATGAGTATTATTTCCTCCATTCATGCCCTGAACATTGAACATAAACCCCTCAGTCTGCTCTTACAGGGACTGTTAAGGTGTTTATTCATATCATTCAGAGCAGCCTCAGCACGAGGTTCTGGGTGTTTGTGTTTCTCCCCAAAATAAGTTGCTTCTCATAAACATAATCAAGTGTAAAATAGGCCACAACAATAAATTAATTATGGATGAATGCTAAAATATTTATACTTGCCAGGCAAAATCAATGTGTTGGTTAGATTTAACATCAAAATATCTATAAGTTTGACATCTATGTGACTAAAAGTTGTATGTGAACCTAGAGCAGTTCATTTAACACTTCACTGTAGTTTCCTAAATGTGACATTACCTGATTATATTCTGGGTTGTTGTGTTTAGCTGAGCTGACGCGGTGCCTTGTGTTTTGTAGACAACGGTTACATTGAAGGAAAGCAGCTGGATGCCTTCTTTCAACACATGCTGGAAAAACTTGGGATGAAGGTAAAGAGAGAGAAAATTTTGAATTTATTCCCTTTCCACTTACTCGTTGATATGAAATGCAGCCCCCATAGAGTAAAGAAAAGATGGCAGCAAGCCCACAGCTCAACTCTGTAATGGCAGTGTTTTAAACTGAGCTGTCTGTCACAGTATTGTTTTTGATAGAACCACCAGGGGGCACTAAAGCCAGAAACGTTCAGCTTGCTTGTTTGCTTTTTCTTCCTGTTCTTGTCAGTGTGAGTGTGGTAGTGATATTCTGCAATGTCTCTGGTTAAACATGGAGGATCTTATAGTAACAATCTGAACCTGTCAGTAGTGAAAACAAGCACTTTAGTGGACGTACTCTGACATAGATTGGCCATTGAATTACACTGCAGCAGCTGTTTGCTATGGCTGTTTACACCATTCTTGCTCAATACTGCACTGATTCCAAAGAGGTTTGTCCTTATCAATCATTTACACCCAAACACATGAGGAAATAAGGCCCAGGTTCAAATATACCAGAGTTATTGTTTAAGCTTTTAATCAACACTGCAGTGATACCATTGGTCACCATCAGTTTAATGTACCATGTATCATACTTTTAATAACTCCCTGCTAACTTGTATATGTATATGAAACTAAGCAATGATGTACCATCATTATATGTTTTCAGAGAGAGAAAATAACCAAGGACCAAATCAGAAGACTGAGAGAAAGATTCATGTCTGCTCACGACACTGCAGCTGAGGGACGTCTGCAGATCCAAGAGGTACAATTACCTTCTCCGAACGGTTTGGATGCCTTTTCAGCTGGCCACCATGTTGCTGCCAGAGGAAGAAAACTTCCTGCTTCTGTTTCGCAGAGAGACTCCGCTGGACAACAGTGTGGAGTTCATGAGGGTGAGGGCAAAAGGTCAACAAATAATCCCGAGCTGAGTGGAGGACAGTGGACATTCAGTGAATATAAGAACAAACTGACAGTGGTGGAAGACGTAGTCAGATCTTTTAAGTAAAAATACTAGTACAGTAATATAAAAATACTTAATTACAAGTCCTGCGTGAAAAACCTACTACAGTAAAGGTACACTGGCTTTTGTAAGATGTTAGAAGCCAAAAAGGTTGGAAACAACTGGTTTAATCTTTACATGGATTTCAAAAGCCTGTTATTTTATCAATGGTGTAAAATCTTCATCTTATAATTAACTAGTAATTAAAGCTGTCAAACAAATGTAGTGGGGTGGAAAATGACAATCTTTCCCTCTGAAATGTAGTGATGTGTAGTAAGTATAAAGTGAATTGCAAATCGGTTAGTGGAACGTGTCCAACATTTTGGTCCTGAGTGAGATGTTTGGATAACTACTGGCCAGACTGTCACAAAATTTGATGCAAATAATTTCCAGAGGAAGATTCTTTAGGTTTTTAGTGACTGTTCTGGAGCACCAGCACCACATAAGAAATACCATGATCATGACTTTGTCTACAGTACTGCACAAGCTCTCTTTCAGCACAACCTTCAGGACTCAGTTCTCAGTTTTGGGATATTTATTGTGTTTTCAATGATTTTTCTGTCTTGTGTTTGCAGATCTGGAGAAACTATGACACAGACAGCAGCGGCTACATCTCAGCCATCGAGCTCAAGGTAACCACAGAGTTTAGACACGTACTGAAAGAGAACCTCACATCACGTCACATCAGATTTTATCCTGTCAGCAGCCAAAGTTCTGTTTGTGTGTGCTGGACACTGAGGAGAACAGACACAACAATCACAGATTATATAATGGTGGTGATCTGGATTTGGGATTTCCTTTGTTGGATGTGTTTACCCGTCAGGGCTTCCTTCAGGACCTGTTCCTCCAACACAGGAAGTCCATCACTCCTGAAAAACTGGAGGAGTACACTGACACCATGGTAACCAGCAGGGTGGTGGGGAGAGTTGGTTCAGAAATCTATTTGTCATTGAATAAAACATGAATTGTGGGATTTTTTTTCTCCCTGTAGATGAAGATGTTTGACAAAAACAAGGATGGCAGACTGGATTTAAATGACCTGGCCAGGTACTGCTGTTCTGTGTCATGTGATCAGGAGAACCATGAGATTTTTAAAACATTTCTGATTCTCTCCTGATCGCTGGCAATAACTTGGACACGGCGATCAGTTATTCCCTGTTCTTTAATGTATTTGTTTGTATCACAGGTTCAAAAATACCAGAGTTATCCTTTCAGATAACTCCCAGTAAGAACCAGTAATCTGGCCATTTTCTTTAAGCAGATTTCTTGATTTTACTTTTAAATGTGAAACATTTTTAAATTAGTCAAACTCTCCTTTTGTTCTTTTTGTCAACAGAATTTTGGCCCTGAAAGAAAACTTCTTACTGAAGTTCAAGATGGATGTAAGTTTAAGCAAAAAATAAAATTTCATTATTTACAGATCTGGTCCCAATTTCTTAAATCTTCCTTTTTTAATGACTGAAATAGAGTTTATGTTCTCTCTTGTTTACATGTTAACAGCTGGTAGTAGCAGCTAATATTTATTTATCTCTGCTGATGTGTTTGGTGTCAGGCTTGCAGTCAGGAGGACAGAAAGAGAGATTTTGAGAAGATATTTGCTCACTACGATGTTGTAAGTTTGAATTTGCCTCTTTTAATTTCCTGTACTTTACCAGATAATAACGTGTTTTTCTAATCATGTTATAATCAATTATGTCAAGTGCTACACTGTGATTTTCCATCTGTTTTATTATGTATGATTGTACATATTATGTGTGCATGTGTAGAGTAAGACAGGTGCGTTGGAGGGTCCTGAGGTGGATGGATTTGTCAAGGATATGATGGAGCTGGTGAAGGTAAAACTTACTGCACATCAAAAATTGGCCTAGCATAACATTTGTGTGAGATAGTATGATCAGTTCTATTTTACTAAGTTTACTGCTGTTATGTTCATTATGTCATGTTAATTTGCTGTTACTGATGCAAACATTTATTAATGTTCACATTAAAAGCCTCCCTTCCACTGGTTCAGGGAGTATAATCACTGTGTAACATTCATTAAACTAGAATGTATTTGTTTGAGAACCCACACATCTGACTTACATTTGAGACAACCCCATCCCTCTCCTCCAGCCCAGCATCAGTGGAACAGACCTGGACAAGTTCAGGAAAGCCCTGATGGGACACTGTGACATCAACGGAGACGGAAAGATCCAGAAGAACGAGCTGGCTCTCTGCCTCGGCCTCAAACTCAGCTAATGGAGACTCACAACATTCACACAAGTGGCTTTTTTCCCTCCACGCCTCCTCCCTCCTCCTCTTTTCTTTCCTCCATCCCTATTGTCTCTCACTCCCTCTTTTCCTCACTTCTTTCCTTCCTTCTTCTGCTTATTTAAACTTCTTTCTCTCCACTCTTCTTGACCTTTCATGTTCCCATGTGACCTTTCATCCCTTACTAGCTCTCAGTTTGATGTTAAAAAAAGACTATGTATTTACCTATTTTATGCCCATGAGCACAGTATATTCCCACCGTTTTATATATTTTTCTGTATTAAAATTCTAGCAGAAGTGAAGTGTATTAAATATGGATTTATGTCACCATGGTTTTAACATAACTTTGACTTATACAAAGCAAAACAATATCCAGCTGGTGTCTTATGATGATGGTCTTATTTTAATGACTGCGTGGCATGCTGTTTCTTGGTAATGTTGTGATTAATGAAGCTGTGTTTGCATGACATTAATGTGAAATCAGTAAAATAAATGATGCTTAATAAAATTTATTTAATCTTTCCCAGCTATGTCTTTCTTCCCTAACACAATACAGAGGGTAAATTAAATAAATAAATGCTTTTATTTAAACACATCAGCCACTGCATGATCAGTTAGTTAGATCACCTGCGATATTGTATTTGCATTTATCTAAATACTGTGTAAGCAAATTCATGAGATCTGAACCACCTGACACTGTGTAAAGACTGTTTTTATGATTTGAAAAACCATCACCAGTAATGTAAAAAATACACACGTTTCAATGGGATCAAATGTGCAAAACAACTTGCATTATCTTTTAAAGTTACTTGTCTTTGTTGTTTTTAAGGAGGCTTATGTCACCAACAATCTGATCAGGCAAACTAAAAACTGCAGTGGGAAACTGAATGGTCCTTAGGTGACAGGGTGAAATGTAGCCACTGGTTCACTTAAGTGCAAACACCTGCTCAGGTTGTCAGAGAGGTCTCTCAAACCTGATTCCAATTATTTCATCAGTGTGAGACTTGACTCATCAGCTTAGGCACCAACACATAAGAAGGACCACAGGGTTTGCAGCAGTCACAAAGCTGAAACGATAGCAGCTCATTTTGTTGTTTGCCTCCAAGTTGTAGAGATTGTGCAGGTTGTTTGGCATCAGCTTTCAAAAATGCCCTCTGGATTTTGTGTGAGGTAGGATCATTTTTCTTCATTTTGGCAAATACACTGTTGTACTAGCCTGGTTTTCTTTTGTTCACAAACCTTCTGTACTTTCCAGGGTGCTCTTGCTCTCACTGTTAGCCTTTGGGCCGCATGCAAAGGGTAAGTATTCATTCTACATAAACTACAGTTCCAGTTCTAGTAGCTTCTCTGCAAGACCATTAAAATGTCTTGTCTTTTTAGCACTGAGCTACAGAAGTGGAGGCTCCGGTGGCATTGAACCTTACTTCCAGGTGGCTGAAGATTTTCCAGGCAACCACAGGCCTGGTCTAACCTTGTCCAGTTATGAGAGCTCTGCACAGCCTAGAGGTTCTCTGGGTAGCTCTGGACCTAGTGCTGGAGGGTATAGTGATTCATACGGAAGGCAAGTAGATGGTTACAGTCGAGAGAGAAGTGTTTCTAGTTACAAGCCTGACCCAATGATTCGTACAAAACCCAGAGAGAACCCACAACAGCCACGTTACCAAAATAATGCGAATATCCCCCAGACCAAAGCTGGCATGTGGGACGTTGCTTTTCCACAGAATGTAAACCGATTTGAGTCAGGTATTGTTTCAAGTCATGGAATTGAAATGCATTCTGGTCGCCAATCTGAGGACAAGCCCCAGCAACCCAAGCAGCCTGTCTACCCGCCCAAGCCCCAGCAACCCAAGCAGCC
>BRZM01000037.1:8233842-8308108 GCA_033238685.1 Lates japonicus | reverse complement strand
GCAGCCAGTTTACCCGCCCAGGCCCCAGCAACCCAAGCAGCCAGTCTACCCGCCCAAGCCCCAGCAACCCAGCTACCTGGCCAAGCCCAGCGTAACCCAAAGCAAAGCTGGCATGTGGGACTTTGCACTTTCCCAGGATGGTGCTGCTTTTGACCCTAATGAGCAGCCCACTGACTCTGCTCAACCAAGGAGTTATGACTCATGGCCTGCCACGTTCCAGCACCAGTATCTCAGAAGTTTGCGTGTGCACCAGTAACCTTGGATATGCTAACTGTAAGTAGACAGAACCCCACCCCAAAGCTGAAATGAGGGTAAATATGCAAGTGCCTCTTTTGCTAATAGTGTTTTGTGTTCTCAGGTTACTGACCTCCTCCTGGAAAGTGTCTATCTTGGCCTGGCAAAATTCAATAAAGTACTTGGAATTACACCTGGTGTATGGATTTCATTTTAAACTACATTCAGTGTAAATTTTAGTGACATTGCTGGACAGAATATTCTTGTAATGTCTCTTTTAAATGTGGAGGCTCTCCTAGTTATTAGGTTTATACCCTTGGTAAAATGACATGCTGGTAGCTCACAGTACTTGGTACATAAACTAACAGAAACCTGAACTTAAATTCTTCTCTAAACCGGTTTTTGCCTTTTGCCTCCTAGTCCATTAGCTTAGACATTTTGGATATTTAATGTGACTCTAATATTGTAAGATTAAGTTTGGACTGTCTGACTTCAGTTCTTGCATTCACTTACAACTTCAAGACAAATTGAACCAATTTAATGTTCCAAAGAACAGATTTTTTCCACATACCACTTCAAACTTTCACCTCAAACAGAAACTTCACCATTTCATGCTTTCTACCCAGCTGCAGAAATGACACTTGAATTGGGACTAAAACAACCAGATTCCCAACTGGAACTGAGGCATTTTGCCAAGTGGGTGGTCATGCTCAGAAAAATTACAGAGAACGGGCATCAAAAGTCAAAACCGTTAGTCTGCTGAATCTCTGCCATGGGCTGAAATTCACAGCTGAGGGCTACTTGCAGCTCAGCAAGCAGCTGCTTGTTATTGCAGTGAGGATGCTTTCTCAATGTTTCCTAAGGGCTTTCTACACCATTGCTATACTGTTTAGTGTAAGATCAAGAGCTGGTGGAGCTGCATACCAACATTGCCAGGGCTAGGGGTTTTGTTCTTCTGGTGAATCCTTGTATAAAGCACAGCATTGTAAAACAGGAAAATGAGCCCAAAGCTTTCTGGAGTATAACACCAGAGTATGTTTCATTTACTGTTCTCCTTCAGCCCTTCTTTATTTAATCAGCTATAGCAGGTGGAGAATGGACCGATGATCAAAAGTTCTTTTAAGACAATTAAGTGCCACATTCTTTCTTTCATTTCAAAATCGAATGCGATTTGACCTGGGCATCAATGTGTATGTAACAGATAAGAAAATAAGACTCAAGAAATGGAGTTCATGATGATATTCATAAAATACCTTTGATCTCAACTTTAGATGCCATGAATCATTGGCTTCCAGCTTCTTGTCTTCTCACTTTCCTCCCACTTCTTCTTTTCGTTCTCCCCTTTTGCCCCTCTCTCCCTGATAGCTGTTATTAGTTACGTCTTCTCCTCTTTTTGGGGGGATAATAACACAGAGTGCTGCCTTTTGTGTACTGACTATCAGTGTGTGTGTGTGTGTGTGTGTTGTTGCTCCCTGTCATTAAGCAGTGGGTGTCTGTGGTTAAAATGACACAGCTTTGACTGTTTGAAGCTGTGCCAGCTTCACCATCTGATTCCAGATCTTCCTCCAGCGAGCTGGTCGACTCCGCTGACTTCGGTCCAGCCCTCAGTGCTCCCCTGCAGGACCAAAAGTCTGCAGGTTTTCCCTCTCAGCTACTGGAAACTATCACACATGGCTGTTCACTGTTGCTTGATTTACGAGCATCTCACATTGTTTGTTGTTTATATATTTTTAACTTGCACCAGGATCCAAATCCTTGGTTTATATTTGAACTTTCCAGCAATGCCACTAAAATAACAAATATTTGAGCAACTAGTGGCTCATTTGTATAAAGCAGAGTCGGCAGTATTAAACAGAGAGAATAACTTTCATTTATATTAGATAAGAGATTTTTTTACACACATAATAAAGTGAAAACAAACATAAATGCAATCCATTTAATTTAAGAGAGCATTTTCCCTAAGATGTAACTGGAGGTTCACTGACTAGTTTTTACCACTAGGTGTCATCCAACTCACATGAGTTCCCATGAGTTCAGAAACTGACAAAATCCTGTTAGGACTCACTGGTTCCCTACCTGTGTGAGAGGACAAATCTGAGAGGGAATTAAGGAATAAGACAGAAGGAAATGCATTTCTTACACTTTAAGTCGAGAAGATTCGTTTTTGTGGAGCTGCTCACAAATTAAAGAAACATGCAAACTTTAAGGAGGTTTGAAATGAGTCACAAGCCAATAAACCCACTGCATTAAAGCTAAGACGTGAAATACTCACTAGGTGGCGATGTAGTTGTACATTTCTGAATAACCAGATCTTTGTCTCTTACAGAGACACACTTTCAGTCAGGTAAAGCTTGGTGATGTACAGCAGTGGTTGTTAAAGTGAAGTCAGGTAGAGGAAGTATGAAGATCAGCCAGGATGATTCTTTTTTCTGTTATTTTATTTTTATGATTTGCTTTGTTGATTCCTAATTTTACTTTTATTCCATTTTCCCCTTAAGTTCCATAGTACAGAATCTTAAATTCATTTTTTGACGTGTGGCCATGAGTGATAAATATTATAGATGTATATTCATTTACTTTTTTATTTTTAAGACTTGTCATGAAGGTGGATGAATCTTTCTTATTGTTTTTTTATTTCATTTTATTTTTCCATCATTTTATTTCCCCCTCTGATAAAATGATAGAAAGTGCTCTCGTATCAACACCCCTCGTTCTCCATTAATAAAAAACGCCTCCTCAGCTGAGGGCGGGACCACGCGGACCCTGGCGGACTCTCGTTCACGCCCCTCCAGGCGCGCTCCCGGGCCGTGTCTGCCTCAGTAGCAGCAGGAGCAGCTCG
Source organism: Lates japonicus (assembly GCA_033238685.1). Classification (NCBI taxonomy): domain Eukaryota; kingdom Metazoa; phylum Chordata; class Actinopteri; family Centropomidae; genus Lates; species Lates japonicus. The sequence continues at coordinate 8,305,035 of BRZM01000037.1, read as the reverse complement.
CCGTGTGAAGTTGAACCTCTCCGGTGTTCGCGTTGTGCGGTTCCCTGCGGTCACTTTCCTCCGCTCCAACATGCGTCTCCTGCCGACATGGGATTTATCCGCTCTGAGTGGACACTAACCGCCGGCTCCGCCGCTGCTTCTGTCCGTGTTGTGGTCTCTGTCAGCCGGGGAAACCCTGCAGCGCGAGTCTGAGCGGTTTTTTCTTTCAATCAACACCGAGTTTATTTTCCTGTCGCTTCATTTATGGACAACTGAAGCTCCGAGTGAGACCGTTTGTAATTTCCGTTCACACAGCTGAAGATGGAGACGGTGCTTGAGAGGGAGTGCAGCGCGCTGGGGGGGCTCTTCCAGACTGTCATAGGAGACATGAAGGTAACACGAAGGAACATTATTATTTCATCTGACTTGTGATTCAAATCAATGTTACACGCATGAAATATTGACGGCGGCGCAGCTGCAGCACGCCCCGCAGGTTACTGTTGATCCTGTCGCTTTATTGGACATTTCCAGGCGTAATCATTAATTTTCTAATTATTCAGGAAGGGTAGGAGAGGGGGAGACAAGTGGGTGTAGCCTGTTAAACCCAGCTTCATCCTGGTAGCCAAACACAGCCACAGGCTCCTGATACATTAGGAAATGAATGGCAGTGAGGTCAGTGCTGTGTCTGAGCTTCACAGGAAAACCACCAGTCTCTTTAGGAGCAAGGAGGAACCCAGAGAAACCTGCCTTGTCTTGGTTTGACTTGTGAATCTCTGAAATACAACCTGAGATGTTGTGCAGCAACAGAACAGCAACTTACATGTCAATAAATCATCACAGCAAACACTTTCCATTGCACACACATGTGGTTTACAGGAACAGGAATGACAGGAGCTGCAGTGATTTATCAGCTGATCAGCAGATAACTTTAGTCATTTTGACCAAACATTACCTGGTTTTCTGCTTTACTTTGTCTCATATGATCGTAAACTGAACATTGTTTAATCGATCGACAGGAAATCAATGTGTAGCTGTGTTGACAGTCAGTTTCTTGTTTTTTAAATCACTGTAGATAAAATACTCATCAGCTGCAGCGCTGACGTGAAGAGGAAACGTCTGAACATCAGATATTAGTCTGAGACTGTTGTTTCAGACACTGGCAGGTTGTAGTCTGTAGTGTGTGTGTGTGTGAGTGTGTGAGTGAGGTGAGGTCTGGCCTCGGCTGTGTTGGGGGAGGGGCAGTGTGTAGCCACACACCTGTTTCTGCAGTGACATAATAACAGACAGGTGGTTTCAGGTGCAGTGGCTGATTCTCTGTAGGAGCCTGCCACGCCCCTCTCCTCCTCATCCTGTCGTCTTTTTCTTTCTTCCTTTCCTCTCATTCCTTCTCTGTCCATCTGTCCTTCCTGTCCTCCTCCTGTTTTGTCTCTTTTACCTCTTCCTCCCTCTGCTCTTTCTCCTCCTCTTCCTCCTCCTTTCTGTCTCTGCTCTTCCCTTTGCCACCTCTTTTTCTCCTTCTCTGGCACCATTTTCTTCTCCTCATTCTTCTTTTTTCCTTGACGTCCTCTCCTCCTCTAATTCTGCCTCCTCTTCTTTCCTCTCCTGCTTCTTCTCCCTACTTCTCCTCTCTGTTTCTTCTTCTTTCTCACTCTCCTTTCTTTTTCTCTCTTCCTCTTTCTCCAGTATCCTCTGTTCTTTCTGTCTCCCATCACCCATTTTTGTTGTTGTCCTCTTTTTCTTCCTCCTGTTCTTCCTAATCCTCCTCTTTCTTTTTCTCCTCCATCTCCCTCTGTCCCTCCTTTATTCCTTCTCTTCCTCTTTCCTTTCTTCTTTTACTCTCTGCTTCTCTCCTCCTCTTGTTTTTCCTTACCCCATCTTCCTCTTCTTTCTCCTCCTTTGTCTCCTTTGCCTCCCTTTCCCTTTCTTTGTCTTCCACTTTATCCTCCCCCCTTTTCTTCCTCCCTGTTCCTCACCTCCCTCCCCCCTTCCTTGCTCAGCTTCACCTCTTGTTATCTTCCATCACTCATCCTCTCTCACACATCTGTTCTGTTGTAGGTGAATGAGAAGAAAAAAACAGCCTCAGCCTTGTTCTCTTTACTGAAGCCATGTTGTTTTAGAATCTGAATTCACACCTGCTGTGTGAACCTGTTGTGTACACAGACATGTCTGCTTCTGAACAGTGTATCCTCGTGTTTAGTGTTTGATTCATCAGTGCAGTGTGAGCACTGTTTCTCTAGGTGGCGCTCTTTTCTCGATCTGTTCAGACATGTCGGCTAACAGTGCTAATGCTGGTAAACTTAATGTCACCAGCGTCGTCAGTGCTGCACGAGAATCTTAGAGCCACAGAAACAAACAGAGTTGGTATTTTCATCCTAAACTGCTGACTGGATGATCTTAATAAAAGAAACTGCAGCTGATGTTTAATTCATACATGTGACTTGCAGACATTCACACACAGGTTTTGCTCCATTAACATAAACGTGTAGGTGGAGAGAGATTTTACTGTGTCACTGTGGAGGAGGCTCCAGTCTGCTGCTTCTCATCGTCTTTTACCTGGTTTCTTGTTCGAGGTACTTCCCTCGTTCCCTCTGTATTATACAGAGGACAACATTGTGTTACAGCGCCACCTACTGTTGCTTTACTGTGATATCCAGAAAGAACAGAGGATACTGGAGAGGACCTTGTTTGCTCCTCTGTTGGGGACCTGCTGTAACTGCACATGAATGAGACTGATTGTTTTGTTTAAAGCGAGTTCACAGCTGTGTATTCATACGTATACATATACTGCATATATGTGGGTGTATCTGGCTGTGTGCTTTTCATCATCCGTGCATCATTGTGCTGGTTGAATTGAAGCAGACACATTACTGTTGATCCGTTTAAGTGGAACCGATCTGCATGTTTTTCCCTGGAGGAGAACCTGGCTCATCCTCTTATACTGTGAGCTTCTTTACACCGAGCTTCACATCTGCCTTTTAACTGCCTTTTATAGTGTTTTCTCTCTTTTGGCTGCACTGAACTAAAGGTTTACTGTTTCTGCATTAAGTCCATTAGAGAAAGCTGTATGTCAGCTGCAGTGTGGAGGTGTGCCTGCTGAGGAAAAGCCAGAGCTGCTGCTCACAGGGTAATGATAGCCTTCTATGGAAAGTAGCTTAGGTTTGTCTAAAAAGCTGCCAGATTTGTTGTTGTGCTTTTTTGAAAAAACACGGGTTAATGTTGGTAAATGTAGCGACTAAAGTACTACATTGGCAGCACTGCCTGTAAACAGCCAGAGAGGAAACTCCAACACTGAGCCAGTCGGCCATAGTCACTCACTCCATCATGTGCTTCTGGTGCAGGCTGTACAAATGACCAACAGGTATAGATGATGGATGGATGGAGGGGTTGCTTGCGTTGTAACTGATGTATTAGTATTGAGATCGTCATGGAAACATCACGGAGAGAGCTGCTGCGTGGGCTTTGGTACCCCGGCCAAACGGGTCACTCTGTTTTTGTTTTTCGTGGACGTGGATCTCCTGCTCTGTTCTCAGGTGTTTGTTACCTGATGTCAGGTGAAGTTCTGGGTTTAAAGGTCAGTCTCAAATACTCACCACAGTTATTCAGCAGAAGTGGACCATGTTTTGACAAATGTGCTGAGCCAATACTTTAACAGCTGTTAAACCCTCACCACTGCTTCCTCCACACTGAAATATTACAACCTGTCGTCCTCATGTGAAGCTTTGAAGGGAATTTCTCATCATTTCAAAGTTAAACAAGGTCAAATCCAATGGGGCAGCTTGTTTGCTCTACAGACAGTATATGACCTCTTTGTTTCATTAAAAGTGCAGGAGAACACAATAAAATACACCGGCAGGTTGTGTGTATTTAAAGCCTTTCTAAAGGGAAATATGCTGGTTTCTCTCTTGCTAAGATGAGATGCTTAGATGAGAGGATTGGTACCACTCTCATATCTCTGCTGTAAATATGAAGCTACAGTCAGCAGCTGGTTAGCTTAGCTTAGCTTCCCTGGCTCTGTTCAAAGGAAACAAAATCAGGGGGCAGTGTATGTGGGACTGGCTTCTCTGGAGTCCCCAGCACAAATCACAACTTGTCATCTTCACACTTCAGTTCTTGTACTGACTTGACAAAAGAGATATCATGTGATAATAAGTGAGTTTCAGTGAGCTGCGACTCAAGAAGGAGGACAAGAAGAAGGAAAATAACAATATTTCCCAAAATATTTAAGGTTTAATTCATCCGCTGGTTCTCTGAACACAGGTGTCTCTTTGAGTTTCAACCACAGCCATTAGTCTGTTTCACATAAATTAAAGTGACTGTTAAATGACAAGCAGTTTTGATGAAGGAGTGTTTCCCAGTTTCCCTTCATCTGCAGCACCTGCCTCATATTCCTCCAATGATAATCTATATATACATTATACATCTATAGGGATTCAGGACGCCGTGCAGTCGTCCACCTGAGGACCTTTAGAGAGAAAGCAGCTTGAAACAGACCACACAGGAAATTCATATCTGGACTGATATAAAATATTCATCCAGGATCTTTAATTAGCTTAAACAGCACATTTAACCCTGAGCTGAATCAGATTTGTGTTGTTATCTCACACGATCAGCGATAAGGACGAAACAAACATTTTTCTCTGTGCAGTCGTTCACAGAGCCAAACAAACAGAGCTGCTGCTGCCGCCGCCGCTGCCGCCGCCGCTGCCTCCGGTTGTTGCCACGGTGACAATTTATGTCCTCAGTGACTGATGGATGCGGTGGCCCTGCCCTCGCCTCGGTGTGTGTGTCCGAGAGAAACACAGAGAGAGAGAGAAAGAGGGGGATGATAGAGTGCAACAGGGAGTAATAAAGAGCAGGAAGATAAAACGACACGAGTAGTGAGAAGAATGGAGAGATGGTGTGTGTGCCTAAAAGAAAACAGATGTGTGCGTTGAATATGAAGGAGAGAGAGAGAGAGAGAGAGAGAAAACAAATGTATGACACAGAAAAATGTGTGTGTGTGTGTTTGGGTGAGGTTTCATGCACGTGTGACCCTCCCTCCCCTCCTCACAAATCCCTCTCCGTCTGAAGCCTCTCTGCTGCAGCAGCAGCGTTACCATAGCAACGGTAGCCAGGCAATGACGCTGGGCATCAGTCTCACAAACAGAACAAGGCTGAACACACCCAGCTGCGCTGTTAGAGAGGAACGGCTGTGACGTTTATTTAAGAAGAGAGACAACGCCCACAAAGTGCAGCACAGGAGTGAAGGTGTGTCAGCGCTCGACAGGAGCAGAGGGCGAAAAAAACTACACAGTACTTTACACGAGTACTTCCTTTTTCTGATACTCTCTACTTCAGCTCTACTACAGCTCACAGGCAAATATCTTACTGTTTACTCCACTACATGTATTTGATATTTAGTTACTCTGCTTGTTCAGATGAATGATACGTAATATAATCAGATGGTGCTGCTGTTTGTACTCAGATATTAGCACTTCATCCACCCTGGGTATCTTTGTCCTGGTCGTCACGTCGGTGTGTTTCTGGTGTTTTGTTCCAGCAACACAATAAGACGTATCCCTCCACCTCAGCACGGCGAGGAAACGCTGTCTGGGGAAACACAAACACAGGAAATTTTGTTCTTTAACGACTGTAACTTTGAAAAAGTACAAACTCAATTTCAACTGCTGCAGACTGACATGAGCTTTGGCTCCTCTACTACATATGGCATGTGAGTACTGTGTTAAATAGACATGAAACCTGTTCTTTAACACACACAGCTCACACTCACACTTACTGTAAATCATTTGAAAAGCACAAAGGCTCTCAGTTCTCTGTGTGAACAACTGAGATAAAAATATTACTGTCTCCATAACTTCTCAGTTTGTAACAAGCATGCAAACAGACAAAAATGGTAATATGCAAAATCTGTACAAAAGAGCACAGATACTTTATTTCACTATTTTATTTCACAGTTCTGAGTCTAGACGACAGAATCCACCGAGTGAAGACGCCTCAGATGTTTCACTGCAGTAAAAAAAAGCCCCACCCACCCTGAACACATCAGGGGACTCCTGCTGACATTAGAAGCGTACCCCACTTTCTTGTGCCTTTGTGTCTTTGGCTGCAGTGTCTCAGTGTTTTCCCTCCACGCAGCCTACTTTCTGAACACACATCCAGCAGTACCGCACTGCAGCCTCTGGCCTCTCAGTCTTTGTATTGGCTCATATTGAACCCAGTCAGTGGACCCAAACTGTATTTGCATGCCTGGGGGGCGCTTGTTTGGCCTCCTCTAGACGTGCTGGGGTGGGTGGGGACGTATGGATCTGTGATATTGATCCGTCTCCTGGTTGTCTGTTGGCTCACTGCTGCGTCTGATGCTCAGGATTTATGTGTTTTGGCCGAGGAGCCGTACGTGGGCAAAGTTTTTATACAGAGGAATTTATCATGGTGCTTTCTGGTTGACTATGCTCACTGTATATTTAATGTAAATTAATATGGGACCAAATGAAACACTGTGTTTGTTAGAGTGGCTGTTCAGTAAAGGAAACTGTACAATGATCAGGAGTCAGGACTAGTTTTGCCTGTCCTCAGTTGTTTATGGTCTGGTTCAGTCACCGGTACACCTCCAGTGAGGAAGCTCTCCATGACGACCATGGGTTTTTCTGGACATCCCATAATTTGCATGCTTTCCCTGCTCCTGTGTGGGTTCTCTCTCTCTCCAGCTTCCTCCGCAGTCTGAGACAGGAGTTAATTTGCAACTCTAGATAGACTGGGTGGTGAGTGTGGTGCTTGTTTGTCTTTATCGCACAGCCCTGTCAGACTTTGGTCATGTGTTCCAGAGTTCACCCGAAACTCTGTCTGTGGTTTCAATTTACTTTGTAAAAAGAAAATATAGTTTGGATGTAAAATCTCATCTTTCTGTGTATTTATCTTCTTCTGTGTCTCTTCTTTCTGTACGAGCGATTGCCCAGTCTGGGATGACTTCATCAACAAGATACGGCAAACTACGTCACAGCTCAGGTAACACACACACACGCTTTTGAAGAGAGACGGTGTTCAATGTGAGAAATGTATGTGATGAATGGACAAAAACACCATTGACAGCACATTTTAAAACACTGGTGAAACACAGACGAAAGAAAGAAACTTACATTTACAATAACAGCGCCAAGCTCCTCTTTTGTATCATGTTCAACACAAAAGGCTAATGCTAGTTGTATTAGCATTTGCAATGTTAAAATAGAAATAAACATTTAATCTTATCTTTGATGCTTTGATGAGTTTTCGGTGTCTCTGTGTTTGCAGCTTCGTTTGTACGTTGTGTTGTCGAACTGATGAATGTACTGAATTCTTGTTTTCCATAAATTATGATGTATTTAATCATCATCCAGCTCCATAGTTATTTTACAGACAGCTCTTATTTACCCTACATGTGTAACCAAGTATTGACCCAACACACCAACCCGCTGAGATTCATCGTAGACCAAAATCTTTATCTTGACTGATGCTCATCTGTAAATCCACTCCACACCCAAAATTCAGATCTGCTTATTCATCGAGTCAGTGGTTCTGACACTGCCTTAGTGCTCCTGTTTGAAGAGCCAACAAATCTTACCCCAGTCAGTTAATTTCCGGGCTGAAAGAAAACAGCTCTTTGTAAACCTGTAGATACGTTCATGTTTTCCTGCAGAGTTTGTTGCACAGTGAGACGTTATTTCATTCCTCTTTAATTGAGGATAAACTCCACCACTGATGTTATTACTTGTTGGTTGTTCCTGTTGTGTAGAAATGTGTGCGCTGGTAGTAGACACCAATACTCACGTGTTGAGACTCTGTACAAACCTGAGCTCATGAAAATCCGATCAGTCTGCTTCATTAAGTGTTTAAATGTCAGGCTCACCTCTCGCATTCTGTCGCCTTGTCCCCGACTCTGTGGTTCACTGGCTTTACACACACACACACACACACACACACACACACACACATTGAAGGTCATTTGCACGCACAAGCATGTACAGGAAACGTGTGCACATAAAATTGCAAACATACACTTGAACCTTACTGCATCATGAGCAATACGTTTACACCTACTTTCACACCCCCTCCAGCACACACACACACACACACACACACACACACACACACACACACACACACAGTGCAACTCAATTATTTGGCCAGTTAATGATGCTGCAGGTCATTATCGGTGAGATGGATCAGCGGCGGCCTCCAGAGGTTGTTGAGGGGTGGGTCAATGATTACAACACTCAGGCTGCATCTTTCCCTTCCTCTTACTCACATTCTCCACTGGTGTTTCAGTTGCTTTGGCATTCAGGCTCCGCATAACACAGGGTTAAAAGAACAAATAACTGGTTATGACAGTTTAGCCATCAGCTGCTTGGTCCTCGGCAGACATTCAGAAATACGTGAACCTTCAGGCCAACACTGCCCAGTTCAGGTTCTTTCACCACGAAATCGCTTGAACTTGAAATTCTAACCAGAAGATAATTCAGTTTGTGAAAGGTTCCAGGGTTGCTGCCACCTTGGATTTCATTCAAGTTCTTCAGAAACTAATAAAAATATGAATCATCTCCTGTCCAAAAGATTGAGTTTTATTTGCTGTTCCACTTTTTCTGAAGGAACTGTTAAAGCAAGAGTGACTGCCAATTAAACACAATCCAAATGTATTAAGTACATGAGGTTAATATCAAGTGTCACAGCCAAACTGACAAAACCAAACTGAAACGGATGTGAGTAATAGAATCACATGTGGTGAGCACAAACACATGTAAGCGTTTACATGTGAATCTTTTTGCAGCTATCAGTGGGCAAAATTCAGGAGGTAGGCAGAAACAGTTTAAACTATTTTTTTGGATAACTCATGGCAGGCCAACATTTTCTCTGGTATTTCCCAGGGCCAGCCAGTTGTAGCCGTAGCTTATAGGACACTGAAGGTGTGGCCGACCTGGCAACAGCCGAGTGGGATGGTTGATGTGTGTGTGTGTGTGTGTGTGTGTGTGTGTGTGTACTGTCTACTCGTTGGTTTAGAAGGTGTGATGAAGCACAGATCAGTGATCAGCTCTGTCTTGTGATGTTTGGTCACCACCGCTCTGGGGCAGGAACCTGACTAACCTATGTTGTTGCGTAGAAACCAGTTTACACGTTTATTGATTTTGCTTTTCCATTGTTGACTAATAGGGTGGCTGTCTTCGATCACTGGACTGGGACATCAATAGGGTTGAAACATGGGATTTCCAGTGGGAAATGAGCCAGGAAGCCTCGATGGGCAGATCAGTTTGGCTGTGTGTGATCGTTTGATGTTATAGCTCCCAAGTCTGAGTTCAAATATATCTCGCCAGTAACCTTTGTCATAGATCCTGTGTGTTTAAGGTTGACTGTGTGTGTGTGTGTGTATTTTAGTGTGTGTGATGTGTGATCACAGTGCTGGATGTAGAGGCCAGCCTCCTGTAAAGCGATTCGCTGTCTGGCTAACTTGTGTGAGAAACAATCAGTCACTGCGATGATTCTAGGGCTGGCAGGGTCACAGCCACTCTATGAGTATTTCCGTGTGTGTGTGTGTGTGTGTGTGTGTGTGTGGTGGTGCACTGGCTGTGGCCTGGAGCAGTGTGTGTGTGGTTTCTCTCTGGGAGGCCCACACCCCACACACGCCGACCAGGCCCCTCCTCCTCCTCTGCTGGGCTCTCACACCTCAAACCGAAAAATCCTTTGTAGGCCTGATCGGAACTGGCTAAAGGCCAGTAATCACAGTGGTTCTGCTCAGTGTTGAGAGCAAGTCATCACTTTTAGTGGTGGCACATGAATGAGATGTTGTGTCGCAGAACATGGCTCAATTTGTCAGCGTGGCTTTACTCTTGTTTGGGCAGTGCACAGTGGGTCCAGCTCTGTTAGAATCGTTGAATTATTGAATTTAATGGGTCCCAGTCTGCTCAATTAGAGAGGAAGCAGTGTTTGGGGGTGGGGGTGGTGGTGGGGGGTGTTTGGGGACTAAACAGATAGTAGGAAGATAAGTTTAAAAACTGGTGATAACGGTGGAGGAATAGATGAATGGATGGCTGGAGAGGAGGTAGGAGAAAAGATAGGGCAGATGGTGATGGGAGAGAGAGAGATGATGGAAAAGATGGATGGAAGGGGAGGGAGGAGGAGGCTGTTGGCTGTGTGTCCAGCCGGCTGCTGCTGCTGGTGCTCAGCAACTTGCGCAAAATGGAAATCACTGCAGGATTCCAGTCTGAGCAACAGAACCAATGTCTTCCTGTCTCCTTGAGTCACATTTAAAACAGACTGTACCTCAGTGACAAAACAGGCGGCCTTTTATCTCTAAAATTTCTCCCTACGTGTTCCACTATTGTCTTAAATGGATTCAGTGTATTATACATTTTGGCAGCAGTCGTGTCACCCTCACGCTCTGTGTCTTTCTAACAGGCACGTAGTGTTTTCATTCACCGGACATTAGCAGCTGCGGTGGTAGAAACACACACAAAACTGAGGGCTGGAGGACTGTTGATTTTGAAAAATGTGCAGAGGAAGTGTTTATGTTTCAGTACGCCCTGTGAGGCGCTTGATGAGCTGTCCTTTAACATTTGGTTCCCAGTTTGTTGCATTTCACCTTGCGTAGTAGCGCAGCCTGCCAACGAAAATCAACAGAAAATTATTTGTGGGACTGATTATGATTATGGCTGAAGTGATAATCACAGTTGTTCTTAACAGAGTCGAGCAAGAATAAGTATTTCTTGCCCTCCTGCCACAGGAAGTTTCCTCTTTGGTTGGTGTGGCGACAGAACAGATACCAAACAGTGTCTGAAGTGGACGACCCGTCTGTAAGTATCCCAACACACACACACTGTGGAGATAAGGCACAGTGGGTGTCCTCCTTACCTCCTACCACGGCTCTCCTGGTGTTTGTGTGTGTGTGTGTGTGTGTGTGTGTGTGTGTGTGTGTGTGTGTGTGTGTGCTGGTCTGTGGTTGCCGTGGCAGCCTGCTGCCCAGTGAGTTTAGTTCTTGGAGGGCGTGAGGGCGGCGCTTTGACAGGGAGCTCGTCCGCTATGTCAGCACTGGTAACTGGGTGGGACAGAGGAAGAGGAGGAAGAGGTGGGAGGAGATAAGAGGGTGAAATAGAAAGTGAAAAGAAAGGAAGTGGGAAAGGAGGGTGTGAAGGAGAAAGAGCTGAGTTTGTAGGATGGAAACCAAGAGGAGAGAGGAAAAAATAGTGCAACAGGAGGGAGGAAGAGAAGGAGATAAAAGAGGAGAGGAGGCAGGGGATGAAGTCAAGGATGAGGAGAGGCTTACAGAGAGAGTGAAAAAACAGCAGCATCATGGTGCGTTCACATGCAGCTGGGAAAGAGTATCCCAGACTTGAGTCAGCTTCCAAATAACTGTTGCAAGAAACATCATTTTCTGGTGTACATGTGGAGCTGTACCAGAATCTAGTTTAGTAGATGCTTTGAATTTTATTAATTTCCTTGTAATTAAGTTTTCCTCATCATGTTTTTGGTTTATTATTGTGTTGTCTCTTCACCTATAGAACTGAGGAATACATCCAGTGCCTGCAGGCTGCTTGCTCACACTAAACCTACAACATGGAGCATGTCATGTCTCAGTGGGAAATTTGGCCTTCAAGCCGCCCAGTTTGGCAGGTTTTTCAGCCAGCCTGACAGGATGGGGGTTTAAATCAGGATCTAGATGGTCAGTCGACATCATTTTAAGTCATTTTTTCAGGTATAAATCAACCATTCACAGGTTGCAGCTTCTTAACTCTGAGCATTTGCAGTTTTCTGTGGTAGTAAAATTAATATCTTTGGCTTTTGGACTGATACAACAAACTGAAACCCAATGGAAATATATTCATTGCCCTCTAACCGATTGTATAATGATGAAAATCATCATCAGTTAATTAAATGCTTTTTGTTTATATCACTTGTAAAGTTATGGAAAATCCTTGAAACTGACATGAGGAGAGTGGAGACTGTGTTTCACTTAGATCCATCTGCTCAGAGACTGACTTTGCTTAGCTAACACCTCTGTGTGGGGTGGATTCTTCATATTCCCACTTCAGTCACGTGCTGACTTGAGCTATCCTCTCAAGCGGCCTAACTAACAAAACATAAAACTTCAGCCATGAATCATATTTTCAGGTTAAAACATTCCACCATGTTGTGGTGTTTGCAGTTAAACTGTGTGGAAGGTGGGCTGCACAGCATATGGAGCTGATCTGATAAAAACTCCCTGCTCCTGTTGAAACTGCAGGTGCAGCACCTGAACTGGTTTCCAACCCAGTAGAATAGATACCAGCATCATCTAGAGTTCTGCATGAGTACAATCCCGTTTGATCAAAATCCATTCTGATGAATGAATGTCTCTGACCACAGTGATCTCAGGACTGCTCACTTTTCCAAGGAGCTGCGGGGCTTTTCATGAACTTAAAGGATTCAACACTGTGTGGAAAACCGTTCATCTCCGGTGATCGTAAACATGATGTGTAGCTTTTAGCAGATGATGTTCACAAAACATTAGAAGAAGAGAGTAAAATTACAGTGTGTGAGGAAGCTGTAAACCGCTTTAAGGCTTGTAAGTATGTTCTATTTTCAGACAGACTGTGGTGTAGTGAGTCCCTGAGGAGGCTACTGCAGTCAGTGTCCGCAGTGGCAGTGTGTGTGTGTGTGTGTGTGTGGGTGAGTCTTCGGCAGCACACAGATGGCCCCTCCTTTGGCAGCTCATCATTTAATGATATCCATCTAAAGGCGCGGGTGAGTGATGTGTCATATCCTGCAGGTAATCACTACTTCAGTTTTGGGTTTTCATTTCTGGGTCAGATGGAATTGCAACATTTAGACACTGACTTCTCACAGAAAACACACACTCAGTTTCACCCTTAAAAGCGGACTGTAAGAGTCTGTTTCCAGATGTTGGGGAGTTAGATAAGAGCCTTTGGTGTCTCCAGGCGCAGTGGAGGTCTGGTCAGTCATGCTCACTTCTAAAGTTTGATAAGTGAAAACATGTGGCTGTGGAAGTCGGAAGACGTGAGTTCACGAGCTCCTGTAGCTCTCTGATCAGCTCAGCTCCAGGCTCAGGCTCAGGCTCCAGGCTCCAGGCTCAGGCTTGAGCTCCAGGCTGCGTTAAGCTGTTACCAGGATAGCATTACCTGAGCTCTCCCACCACACTGTAGGGTGGTTGTGTTGCATCGTAGGTGCAGTGCAGTGCTAAATCAGTGGTGTGAAAAAAAAAATCTCTTTAACGTGCAGAAGAAAGTTCTCCTAATGAACTTCTTCTCAGAGGTGTTTTCAGTTTCAGCATACGGTTGGTTGATATTAATTTATATTTATTCTGGCGGACGTCCTTTGTAAGCAGCAGGAGTTCTGGGAGATTTGGCAGCACAACTTGAGCTCCTCTCTTGTGGCTGGGGAAATGCAAAGATGGCTGGAGATGCAGTGTTGTATATGCGGTTTTGTGATATGGGCGTGGACATCAAATCCTGGCAAAGTACACATCTAGGCTGAGCTCAGACACTTTGTCCACCTCTGTTCCTCTTTTACATGATACTTGTCTTTGGCTGTTTCTCTCTCTGCTCCCTGCCTGGTTTATCTTTTCCCCTCACTGATTCTCACGTGCACTGTAGCTACATACAACATGTGCCCCCATACTTCAGGGTCCAGTGAGCCAGGTTTCACTTATGGTTAACGCTAACCCAAAACCAAATCTAACAAAGTACAATAAATTTGGTGGCTTACTGACAAGTAGCCAGTAATGAAAGGTCAGAGGTCACAGCAGCCTGAAATGTAAAATGATGATCTGTTATATTATTTTAGATTGTTAGAAGCGAACTTAAAGTCATAGATGAAATCAAACTGGTAGGATCAATATTTAACTTAGGGTCCAGAACCAGAATCTTCCCAAAAAGGTCATGAGATATCTGTAAAATTAAAAATGGAATACATTAGTGAATATGCACTTTTTACCTAGTTCATATTTTATTTGTTGAGTTATCATATATTCACACATAGAAATGACTAATATCCTCTGCAGGCCACTATACCGTAATATGTGGGGTATTGTGTCACTCAGATTTTTGAAATGCAAATTGAGTGATTACAGGGGTGAAAATCCAGAGTTGTGTTTGTGGAAACAACCAAAACCACAAACATTTGTACTTTAATAAAATTTTCTTCAAAATAAGTGGCTCTGATTTCAGGCAGTGGAAGACAAATCTCAAGCAATTTATTACGGCTCTGTAACGTTACCCAAAAAAGAAAAAAAAAACACTAAAAAAAATCAAGGGCCAGAAAAAGTCGGTGTACCAGGATCAGAGTTTAATTTAACAGACATCACAGGACATATGCTCTGAGAGGCTGATGTCAGAAGCAAACTGGACCCGGTCAGGAGGTTGAAGTTACTGTAAAAACCAAGCTCTACCGTTCTTCTGTTCAGCTCAGATTCTTATCCCACCAGCAGTCACAGCAGTCTCATATATCTGAGGTTTCTGCACTCCGCTGAGACCAGCGTTCCTGGCTTTGAGGCCGTGACATCACTGCTTATAACAGTAATCACTACTTTTTGGCCCTCCTGTTGCTCTGAGCCTGCCTCCGCATCGGTTTGATTGAGAGGAGCTTAGAAAAATTCAGAGAAACATTTGTGATTCTTGAGAACTCCATGCATCTCCTGCAGATAGCCTACCAGCGCTGAGACGATTCACTGTTTTGCTGAAGACCCTGAGGGGCAATTTCAGGCGAGGCTTTTAATAGAAACATTTAGTGGTGATGTTTAACAATTACAAACCTGTTGTATAGGAGGAAACAGACTAGTTTTCTTCTACCTAATAGTGGAAAAAAATCCCAGAAGGAAAATGGGTTCCTTAAAAAATAAAATACTTGCAAGATTGATCAGAAGGGGTGGGTGGAAACTACAACTTGTTTGGATTTTTCTTTCAATAACAGTGTTTGGTGTTTGTCATCATCTTATCTAAGATTCACTTACTTCTTAATCTATTTTCAAAGGACAAATGGTAAAAGGTCTTGAGGTTGTGGTCTTCTGAATAAAACCAATCATAACACGGTGAAAATATTCTTGTACAGTAGCGGCGGTGACACCTCTTCATGTTTGTGAAGAAAATAAAGTGCATAGCTGTTTCATGGCATTTAATGGTGCAGGAGCTATTAGGACCAATGACTGCAGTGTAATGCTTGCTGGTTCACACTGGAGCTGAGACCAAAGCCAGACTCGCGTGCTGCAGCCCTACCCAGAATGTCCTGGGTCTTCAGAGACTCAGAGAATCAAGTCTTTCCTTGGCTTTTGATGGAGCAGAAATCTGGTCAAGATTGAACCTACCGCAGGTCTGAGCTGAGGAGTCTCAGTGTCCTGATTTCAATCTAAGTCATAAGTCGATTTCCAGGTGTTCACCGTCACGTGTGCTGTTTGTGTGAGAGCAGGCTAGTGACTGCCAGCAGCAGCAACAGCGGCAACTTGATGTGTGGTCTTAAGGGCCTCATTATGTGTAGCATCATGCGTATAGCAACTGCCTGGTTTGGCGATAAAGCAAATGTGACCTCTGTGAGGCTTTACACACACTAATATCACACACATGGAGGCAGTGCGACTGACCCGTATGAACTTACTGACCATCAGTTAATGTACATGAATGAAACCTCCCAGTTAAACACCTGCTCCTGCACAGCTGGGGCTAGTTGATGCCAGTATACTGGCACATTTTTTTATTTCAAGTTCAAGCATTGGTTTGGAAATTTTGTGTGGAAGTGGAGAAAAAACTTCACATGCTTCTATTCAAGATTTCTAAACCTGACTCATAAGAACCTTTTTTAAAACATGCTGAATAATTTCAAATCTTTAAATTAAAATGAGTCTGTTTTAGACTGTTTTGAAAAAGGTGACATTATCCATTTTACTCCAATCATTACTGGTGATTTATCGTAGATGTTTTGGTAGTTATTTGTTCAGCCATAAACATCTTGGAATTTGATAGTTTTTAAATGACAATAGTAATGAAAAAAGTCAGGAAGTCGGAAGATCCACAGCAGCCCATGGATGAGTATCTTGGAGGAGGAACTAAACAGGGTGGTAAGAACACTAGAACAATCCTGAGAACATGTTGGTTTCCAAATCTCTGCAGAAAAAAGGACTGCCCTTAAAATTTTACTGAGTCAGTATTACATAAAAGTCAAAGTAAAAAACAAGAGAAGGAAAAAATAAAATATGTTTCAATTAAGAGCTTCAACACTTTGTTTACCACCACATCAGCAGACCAGATGACTGGTGATAATCCTTCATTCCTCATAATCCACAGCACAGTGTCTGTACAGAATCCTAACACTGTCCCCACAGGACACATACCTGGTGTCTGTAATGAAGTCAGCCTGAGGTGTGTTTGAATTATTAACCGAGGTACCCAACCGGGTGAGACTAATAGTAATTCTACTTTCATCTCCTGCACAACTGCGTCTAATTAGTTATGAGGCCCACTGCATCACGAGGGGAGCATCAGAGGGAGTTAACTAGTGCTTTCCCTCTGCAGGTCTGGACTCAGCGTTGTGCCAGGTCTCTGAGGGAGGAGAGATGAGAGAGGAGAAAGTGGGATTTGCCTCCACAGGCGTAATAGAGATTCATTATTTGTAAAGGTTTGGTTTCATCATTGAAAGAGGTCAGACTTACCTTGTTCTGTATTTTCACATCATATAAGGATGAGTGGAAGGGACAGAGGGTAGGAAGTGCCAAAAAGAAAGAAGAAGAAAAACATAAACGGAGAGAAGCCAGTCGTAGGGAGGCAGATTGCTCCTGTCCCTCAGAAGGCGGTTGTGGTGGTGACCAGCAGGAGGTCAGAGCCATTTATGAGTTGAGCTGTTAAATAATTCGCTGAGAGAGATGAACTCTGTGTACCTGCTCCTCTCTGTCACTCCAATCTCAACTAACTTCATCTAATCCTCCTGGAGCTCAATCCTTGGTCTTACTCCATCACCTTTCCATGTTGTTATCCTGCAGTATGTTTGACGACTCTGACTCTGGTGGTAGAGACCAAGAATGGAGCTTAAAAAAGGGTTAATATTGAACTTTAGGATCACATTTACTTTTTTCTACGTGTTTGACCGACGTAAACTCTTCACTGCAGAGGCTGAACAATTTTGAAAACACAGACTAGTTTATGATGAGTGCTACGTAGAGCTTGTAACAAAAACCTGGCACATGTCTATTAACCCCCGCTTTTACCCATTAACTTGGTGACTGACGACACTGGGCAGAGGTGAAATGTCCTGAACAGGAAAAACCAGGTTCCTCCTGGGTCTGTAGGAGGGCATGATGTGCAGCGGATTGCTGGTTGGTTTGTGCAGCAGAGAAATATGTGGGTGTGTGCATGTGTGTGTGTGTGTGTAATACAGTGGTGGTGTATATTGTCTCAGGGGCAATAGGAAGATCAAAGTATGTCTGGTTTAACAGGCTGACAATCAGTATGAAGAAGAGATCTGCAGGTGGGCAGATGGTTGCCGCACACCTGCTACACACACACACACACACACACACACACACACACACACACACACACACACAGTACCCAGGCAAAATCACCACTGTCGCACAGACCTCCTGCACAGTTCATTCCTGAAACTAGCAGCACACACACACACATGGAAGCTGTCCATTCATTCTGTATGTGCGTCTGTCAGCTAAAATGATATAATAACAGTTTAGCTGACATTAAAGGAACAACAGTCAGTGTGTTTTATTGAAATCTGCATCTTTAGATACAGAGGCAAAGCCTGTTTACAACACTGAAATCGGAATCAGGCTGACTAACTGATGTTAATCTGTGACAGTGATAGCATGACAAACATATTAACCCAAATCTATTATTGCTTATGTGCGACAGTTAAAGAAGACGTGTTTGCCGGGGGTGGTGCTTGTGTCCAGTCTCCTCTATGTTATCTCTGTGTTTGGGTATACTCCGCCTCCTGACAGACGGTGCATACTCTTCAGCTGCTAAGCCTCCACTATATTTCCTGGCACTTTCTTTTATCCAAATATTACTAATCAATTCGCTATTCTCTTTCAGATATCCTTTGAGGACATGTGAAATAAAACTGGGACTTCACCTCCTCCTGTGGTATCAGTTGGGGTGTTTTAAACTGAAGAACTGGCAGACCTGTGCTTCTCAGAGATCTTTAATAGGATGTAATCGCTGTGTGTGTGTGTGTGTGTATAAACAGCCTCAGGTCTTTGAATAATTTAATTTGGGCAAATGACCAACACAAGCTGGACTGCTTCAGCCTGTGTGTGTGTGTGCATATTTGTGTGTGTGTGTGTAATTAATGTTGCTTCTGAGTACTTTGCCATGTATATGAAGATAGGTAGAGCTACAAAGAGACACTACACCCACTGTGACAACTCACCTTCTTATCTCTAATCTGTGAATGTCTTCCTTTCCTGCAGCACTAGAAAGCTTTTCTTCTCTCTTTAGTAACTGCACAGCTGCATCCTTTTATTGTCTGGCTTCTCTGCACAGCTCTGCTACTGATAATTACAATGGAAACCTTTCAGACACTGACACTCTTTGTTTACATGAATCATTGCGGGATAAGTTTAATGAAATATTGGGTATGCAAACATCTAAACATGTGACGCATTCACGGTTTCTTTCGCACAACTCGCTCCTTCTTAAACCTTTAGTTTACCTTTGGAAGGTATTTCAAGTTGTGATAATACAACTACCAGATCTACAGAGATGGACAGTTGTTAAACCAGAAACAGGCCGTCCATCACATCGTCGACTTTACCTCACAGAACACAGGAGCTGCTGGTCTGTGCTGCCTCCTTAGTTGACGCGTATTACCTTGATATTTCCAGTGGTGGAGGAGGCATTGAGATCCTTTAAGGACCACACGGTAACACCAAACAAGCTAACTGGAGCAATGCAGTGGTATTCAGTAGCTCCTGGCAAGTCTGTGGCGTGGTTCCTCTTACAAATCAATGGAACCTGGTGTCTCTTTGGGCCAATTGATCCAAAACAATACTTCTGATTTACAGTCTCTTTGTTAAAACCCTTGTAGAAAACTGCAGTTTGTACTCATAAAGGTGACTGTGTCTGTTTGTGCTGGGTTTTGCTTTTGGCTGGATATAATCATCGTTTTCAAACAGCCAGCGATGAAACAACCTAGCGACAGCATCCAGCGTCTTCTGAGCCAGGGTCAAGTCTGAGGTGGCACAGGCACTATTGAGATAAATGACTCTGGCACACACACAGAACTGTGGGTGTACACAGTCAGCCTGCTAACGCTTTCAGAATACAGATTAGTGGTGAAATAAGAGCTCTGGTTTCGCTTGGGGGGGGGCTGGCAGCAGCTCGGGTCAAACAAATCAAACGCTCACTTTACTTTGTTTCAGTCTCAGTTCAAAGAGTGTGTGTGTGTTTGCAGAAATCTGTCAAGGCTGCGGACAATACTGTTGGATTTGTTTTAAAATGTGGAATTAAAAATCCGATATCAACAGGATCCTTTGTTTCTGCATTCCTGTTCACTCCTGCAGATCAGGCGTGTTTCACCGCCTCGCGTGTGTGTGGTCAGCCTTGGTTAAGGTATGTGAGGTAACGAGCGGTGTGTGAAAGGCCTGATGGCTGAGGGGGGCTGGTTCGTCTCCGTGTCCTCCTGGGCTGCTCTGTTTCCCAGCTGTGGGGGAGGAGAAATAGCAGGCCTGTTCACCTGGAATCCCATGAATATCTCCCCAAATATTCATCCCTGCTCCTCGGGAGGCCGTTAATCTACTGCTAGCAGATGACAGGAACAAAGTGATGCTGCAGTTTATTTGTTTACTTCTTTACCCTAAAATCTCAGCCTCAGATTCAAGGGTGATGGTTCCACTGACCTGTAACAGGGAGAATCATCACTCCCTCTCTGCTCCTAGACTTGCCTGTGTCTCTGTGTAACTCCTGGTTCTTCAGGTTCGATCTCCTCTGACTGGTGATGGTCACCCAAGCTTAAGCTACTGGAGATGGGCCAGTTCAGACTGATGTGGCGGAATCAGTTGAAAGTCATTAAAAACCAGCGTTCATCTCTGACATCAGAAACGTGGAAGATGGGGCTTAGAAACGATTTTGGTGTGCTCCGGGGCCGGGAATCATGGGTAATATACCGTGTTTTAGTCAGTGAATGAGGCCCATGCAGTGGAGCTCTGGTTCCATGGCTGCAGGCGCTGCCAATGAACTCAACAAAGATACGATCATGTTCTTTGCCTGCAGCCTCCCCTGGGTTTCTGCAGCAGCTCACTGAGCCGAGGTCAGAGCAGCTGACTGGGAGGCCAGCTGTCTCACTGCCGTGGGTTGACAGCTATCACCTGTGACCCAGCACATGCACTCCCCCAGGACACCAGCTATAACGGTAACGGGTCAGCAGATACACTTGGGCAACATCTTTGCAAATCATCCTGACTCTGAGGCAGAGTCAGTGTGAGCAGCTCTTCCAGGCAAACGATCCGCCTCACCTGTTCCAGTGGGAACAACATTCAAGCGTTAGCCTGCTGAGACTTTCAAACAAATTCGTTGTAAAGTACTGGTTATTGAGGCTCATCAATAAAATCAGTGAAGGCGGCTGCGGCTATAAAACTTCCGAGTAAAACCCAACATGAAACTGATCCATGGCTCTAACTCCAGGACGTAATCAGAGGAATATTCTGGAATATACCTATTTAAAGAATCTACTATAACCCCCAACACCACACACACACACATACACACACACACGCATAAAGCTGAAGGTCTAAGACGCAGCCTCCACTGCCAGGCATCTCTGGCCTGCTCCCTCCCTGGTTCTGTGTGGTATTTCCTGGAACCCGTCGAGCCAAATCGCCCCATGAGAGCTGTAAGGAATTCTGTTTACTCCTCTATGGGACTTTGAAAACCCACCTCCTCTGGCTGTAACCTAGTTTTCAGGTGAATGCTAACCATGATGTTAATGTGGCGATCATAGGACGAGACGTATCTACTGAGTAAACTTTACTTTAACATTCATTTTGCTCTGTCATATTGTCTTGTGGAGACCAAGACAAACGAAGCGTTCGACTAGCACATACTGACATTGTGAGAATATGACTAATCGATGTTTTAGCCTGGAAGGTGATCAGGTGAAACAGCCGTCATCCTCACCACAGATCATGACTCTTACTGCTGGGATCTGTCTCTTCTCTGCAGCGCATCTCTTCTTGAGAAGCAGTTTGCTTGTTGCAGTGAAGTGAACAATTCCAACAATTCCTCACACTTCCAGCTTCTATTCATGGTGGAGGAATTCCGTATTAAATATGGGTGATGTTTGCTTTAGGAAACAGGCGTCTTACTCGATCATCTCCTCACAGCTGAATGGGCGTGAGCCCTCCCTCCGGTAATGTAAGCCCTAATTGTAAGTTGGTGTTTCGTTGCCTCTGCATTAAAGTTGGCGGCACAAGCGACACCTCTGCTGCTTGTTGTGCAGTGAGACCGCGGTGGTGGTGGCCTTGGCTGTGGAGAGAGATGCTGACTGAGTGCAGCCACCAGGCAACCTCACGCGGCTGTTTAACACTGACCATCGCACAACTGGTTTAGCTCTGCCAGGCGACAGCGAGCTGTGACATCAATTTTTAGTTATAGCGGCTACATACGAACATTTTTCCTCTCTGTTTGGTTTTTTGTAGGCACATATAGAAAAAGGCGATCACCTACAGAAATATCGACAGATTTTAGCAGTATGTTTCATTTTATCTCTCTTCCACCCTCCCGTCTTCTCCTTCTCCTCAACGTTTCCTCCCCATCATCCTCTGTGGCTTGTCATCCTCCTCTTCCTCTCCTCTCCTCTCTCCCTCATGCACTGCAGTTCTCAAAAATAGCTCTCCAGTCTACCAACCCTCCTGTAACAAGACCAAGAAATATTGTCTCGTACTACAGTAGTTACACCACCACCCTGCTAGGCCCTGTGTGTGTGTGTGTGTGTGTGTGTCTTCAGGCACTCGGTTCCTCAGCCCAGATTCCCCAGTGTTCGTGTGGGAGGCGGCTCCTCCTGGGGAATGCTGGGCCAGTTCCATCCCCAGTCGGGACAGGAGGAGACAGGCTAAATTCAGTCTCTTGGGTTGGGTACCTACTGTTGAAATTTGAGGCTTAAACCTTGCATGGCTGGGCATCCTCTAGTTGCAGGCGTGAGCTCTGGGAACTGGTCCAGGTTATCGATCTGAGATAATCAGCTCTTGATACTGGGGTCCGGCTGGGTTCGTGCAGTCATTTTACTGATTTGGAATTACCGCTGAAAATAAAGAAATGTCATCGACCTTTCTAGCGTAGAGACCCTCAGACATGGTGCTCAGTCTCATTTTGATTCTTAAAGGGTCATTCAATTGGTGGGCTGATAAGCAATATTCAGACTAGACTCAAAGCAGATTTGGCAGTGCAGTTGGATATAGGTGGCAGACCTGTCAGGAGTCACACTGGCTTTAGTCCCGAGGAACAAATTTGTCACAGCTGGGAAAATTTGTACTTTTCCCCAAAAGCATGCTTGCATTTTGAGGGCGGGGAAGGTGCGGAATCTGGAGAAATCAAGGGATTTTACCTGAGACATGTTGCCTGGTTAAATCAAGGAAAGTTTTCTTGATGTTCAAGTTTGGTACCTTTAGACGGCGGGGCAGCAGCTTATTGGGTGAAAGACAGATCACGAGGGTGATCGGGGCGGCCTTCAAACTGTTCTTGTCTCACACCGTAGTCGTCTGAGGGGTGAATCAGGTGAACAGGGCGGGTGTTGGCGAGTTTAAATCAACATTCAGTGCGGATGGCTGCTTATTGTTGATCAGTTCCTTATTTCAATCACTTGATTCTGCCGATTGAGACGAATATGTTGAATTAGTTTCTTATCCACAACAGCTTGTGTTTGGACGACTTTTTTAACATCTGAGAGGCTGGCTCTTTTGTTCAGTAAAACCACGGTTTTATGGAAAATCGAGATATTCTCTATTCCTCAAAGTATCTGTCTACTGAAAAGCTGTTTATCATTTGGCAGAGATTTTAAAGATTTGAAGGAGGCCCAGCTCACTACTTCTGAGGCATTTGCAGATTTCAGCTGCTAAACTGATATAAACTCATCCAAGAGGCTGAGCAGAGAATTTGACTTCTCCACATCATATTTATGCTTTATGTTTCCATTCAGTGTTTCCTATATTAACATGTTTTGAAATTCAGTTGGGAGGACATTTTCAATGAACTATGAAGCCAGGAAGTCTTTTTTTAACATTAGATTTCTTGGTGTGAACTGGTTTTAATAAGTTTCATGGTGTCGCAAAGTAAAAGTCGATCAGATTACATTTGCCCCAATATCAGCTCTAGTCGTATCTCTCTTCTTCTCACCGTTTTGATGTTTGACTAATGGCTCGTTTTCCCTGCACTTTGACGTGATCAGGACTTCCTCTGAGGATGAACGGCTCGTGTTGGGCCTCACATGCAGATAGGCTGCTGTGGAGCCTGGAGGCCGTTCAGTCTGCAGCTGCAGCCGAGATCAGGTGAACCCGGCTGTGGGGTCGAACAGAGGCAGCCTGTCCCAGTGGGGTGGGTCCTTAGATTCAGTCATCACACACACACACAGAGGCCCAGTGGCAGAGGCCTGATGGGTCATCAGCTGGTGTTAGGAGGAGCTAATTGACTAGTTTGACCCTGCAGGAAATGTGCCTAATCACGGTTCCTGCTAATACCAGAGAATTATGTCACCAATAGAAATTACTTGGTTTTGTATCTAAAGGAGAATTCCAGCATTTTCTCCTGATTTTAAAGTGCAGTATCATGTATTTGCTGAAGACTTGCAGGCAGCTTCTCAGCGCTAGCCAGGGAATACCACACCATCATGTTGAGTTGGATCAGATTACTGCTCACACTTTACTCAGCAGTTTTGTTGAAAAGCTCATCCTCCCTTTGGCTCCACTTGGTGCTGGGACCCTGTGGCGGGTTCACCTCATACACAGAGTCCAACACTGGGATTTCTTCATATTTTTTAAATTCAAGACTTCTGTGAAACTCATTTCAGAGCTCTGTCAGGCTCTTGAAATCTCATTTCAAACATGGTGTCACCTTCGGGCGACATTTGAAAGATTCTTATTTAGCCTCAGTGTTAACTGGAGCTCTTGGCCCTAAATTTGGTGTGCTTGACTAATGTACTATCAGCACTGGCTCCACAAAGAAATAAGCAATAAAAATCCTGCAGTGGGCAGTGAGCTACTCTAATTGCTGAGGTCCTGCAGGAGTACCCAGTGACAGGGTCCAGAAGGTTAGGAACCCGGGCTGGCAGCATCTGTGGAAAAACCTGCCCCGGCACCTCAGGCGCTTAAATGTTTAATTGTGAAGATCTGGAAACTATTTCATCTTAGACTTCTGTTAGCTCCAGTGGGGTGCCCATCTCAGGTGCCGGTTTGTGTCCTGCAGCTTTAAAGTAGGTAGAAGCGTGCCTTGAGAACTTCAGCATGTTTGACTCCGCTGAGCCTTTGAGCCAAGGCTCATTTGAGCGTCTAACTTTCAACTTTGACTCTATTTTGTGGATACATCTTTTCAGAGAGCAGTTTCTTGCCACTAGGAGCTTAAACACAGCAATTCTGAATAATATCATCCTTTAAAAGCACTGACTCACTCGCTGCCTCCACCAAATGATTGTTTTGTCTGCTGGTGTCATGGTACACTGCTGGCTGATGGGAATTTGGTCTGGACACAGTACATAAGTATAACACCTTGTTTCTCAGAGGGCGCAGCAGAGGAAGAGAGCGAGGTGTGAAGAGGGAGTAACACCTCGTCTGAGGTTCTGGAAAGAGTGGAGGGAGGAAGAGGCGAGAGGAAAGGAGGAGAGGGGAGGATTGGCAGTGGTGGGAAGGAAGAGAAGGATGATGTGAGAGGTGGGAATGGTAGAGAAAGTGGTTTGACTGCTTTACCGAGGAAGGTTCCACCATGAAAGCGGAGTAAAAGCACCTAAATCCATCCATCTATTAGTGATATTGCTTATCCCAGAGAGGTCACAGAGAGGTCTGGAGCCAGGTCCCACCTGACATTTGGCAGGAGGCGGGAGTACACCCTGGACCCGGTCACCTGTAGCAGAGTTTAAGTAGCCAGTTGAGCTGGCGGGAAACCTGTGGGGAGAAGGTGCAGACTCCACACCCAGACAGTGACTTCAAACCCACAACCTTCCCTGCTGTGAGGTGACGAACTACATCATACCACCAGAGTGTCTCCCTTTGAAACATAGTAATTAACCAGAAGTATATAAAGTAGCATGAAATGGGAAAGTACAAGTACACCTCAAATTGCCATGCTTACCAAGCTCCTGAGCCTCAGTGAGCAGAGCAAGTGTAATAAGTTAAGCAGTGATAACAGAATAATAAAACTAAAACAATTAAAGAAAAGCTGAATCTTTTCTCTACAGGTGGGTCTTTGACAGTCATATTATTAAACTGTGAGTAGGATCATTTTGTGCATGAAGTAGAGATGAGTCGGTCTCTGCTGCCTTCTCAGGAGGCGAAAGCGGGCCGAGAGGACAGGGGCGAGAGGATAGAGGCAGAGGGACAGAGGCAGGGGATAGAGGCGGAGGACAGAGGCGGGAGGACAGAGGCCCAGGACTGAGGCGAGGATAGGAGGCCAGGAGGACAGAGCGAGGGAGGGACAGGGCAGGGAGGATAGAGTGATAGAGGAGGAGGAAGGGGAGGAGGAGAACATGTGAGCAGGAAGGAGGAAGAGGCAGGAGGAGAGGAAGGGTGTCATGCTGCAGTAAGTGCTCTTTTCACCAGACACACACACACACACACACACATACACACACACACACACTCTGGTTTGTAAAGCTTCACTTATGAGGACATTTACATTAAGTGTCTTTCTCTGTAGTACAGCAAGTTAAAGACTAGTGTGAGTTTATTAGTTTAACATAATGATCAAAACTGTTTTCATATTTTTCTTTTAAAGCTGAAGAGGTGGATGAAGTTTGGTTGAGGTTGGGATGATCCTTGGTTCTCATGTGCAGGAATCAAACATGATATTATTGTATGAGTGTTGGAGGTGTTGTGGACTCCCAGACTGACGGAGGCTGAGGTCTGGTGAACTCTTCCCAGGAGGGAGTGTTCTGTCTGGGGGAGAGAGAGGAAGACCATCTGGGCCCCTTGCAAGATTGCCTGTGGGCTTCTGCTGCACTGTGATCCAGATCTCAAGTGGGCTCGTTTGCCCGCTGGGTGTCCTTGAGCAAGGGCAAACACGGATCCCTATCGGATGCAGGCTGCTGTGAGTGCTGTAACCTCTGATGGCTGGCGTTATGGTTCAGGAGAAGCCAGTGCATCTAATTCTCTGATCTTTTACCTCTCAGAGACTCTGCTCTCTCTCTTTATTTCTTCGTCTTTCCTCATAATGATTGAATAGAGATGTTTCCCTCTGTACCAACCGTGCTGCTGATGAGTGTAAGACTTCCTCAGCTACAGGTTTTGTCTTCTTAATACACCTGCCTGCTTCTTGAGGAGAGGGCGGCTGGGGAAATGAAAATATTGGTCCCTTCTTCGCCGTTAGTTGGTGAGACACTGGCTCCCAGTTCATTCATACACAGATATTTGGGATAAGAGACTGCAGCTGATGATTATTGACATTATTAATGAATCTGCTGATTGTTTTCAGGATTAATCACTTGGCTTCATTTGGTCCGCAAAATGTCAGAAAATAGGGACAGGGGAGTTTTGTGTAATGTTTTAAATAAAAGATCCCAGAACCGTGTGGTTACTGACATGAGAAGATTACAATATTTGTGTATGGTTAAGCTTTTCTTTTATTTTCGGTATCTGTGTCACAAACCTTTGACTGATCTGCAGCCACAGTTGACAGTTGTGTGTGTGTGTGTGTTTGTTTCAGGAGGACGAGGGACATCAGTTTCGCTCTCACCGGGATGGCCATGAGGCACATAACGTGAGGCCAAACTCCGCCAGTTCTCCATGTGGGCGGAGTCTGTGTGTGTGTGTGTGTGATGAACAGGTGTAGCATCTCCTCCCAGCTCTCCATTAGCCTGCTGCTCCTCCTCCTGCTTCAGCTCTCCATCCTCCATCTTGCTCTCTCCCTCTGTATCTGCCTATATCAGTGAAAATCATGACCCAGATCAGTTTTATTATTATTATTATGTATTTCTTTTCTTTGTGGACCCGACTCATCTGATGGATAACTCATCTTCATAGCTTCTTCCTTCTATTTTCCTTCCAGTTGCCGCCTCCTGAGGTGGCTGTGTTTCACTCTCCCTTCATTTCTGTTTCATCCTGATATTCTCAGTCCTTCATCTCCTCTCTCTCCTCCTGCTTCTTTGTCTCTTCTCCCTCACCTTCTCTCCTTCAGACCGAGCTCAGTCCTCCCTCTCTTCCTCATCTTCCTTTCTCTGCATGAGTCCATTAACTCTCCCAGTATGGAGGGAGAAGGCCAGTCAGATTGAAATGAGGAGATGAGACCTCCGGCTGAGTTAGAAAACACACATTCAGTAGAACTGGAAGATGTAAACAGGCCACACACAGAAAACACCCACATGACAAACATCCATCTATTTCCTGCAGCTAAGCAAAGTGTCCCAGACGTCCTTCACCCCAGCGCTGTCCTCCATGGGATCTGTAGGTGTATATGGGAGATGAAATCCCTGCATTTTGCCTTCAGGATGTCTCTTCTGATCATGACAATACTAGCCGTGGCCCTAAAAGTGAACATCAAGACGTGTTGTTTGAAGATCAGCTCAGACACCTTCAGAAGCTTTTTGATTTCCTCATGTTACTTGCAGCTTCTTTTGACCAATAAATCAGGAGCTTTACCTTCTCAGGTGTAGCCCCATCCTCAGCATGACAGTCCAGTGAAAAGCCCACATCACACCTGACACAGCACCACCTGCACTGTCAGTGTCACAACAGACCCTGAGATACATTAAGTCCTTCACTCGCAGCAGAATTTCAGTCCTGATCAGGAGGGGGCGATCCACCATTTTCAACCTGGTCTGCATGCGTTTAAATATCATTTTTGTTTTGTTTTGTCATTAAGGAACTTCCATAGGTATTCAGCCTGGTAGTGCGCACACACACACACACACACACACACAGAGAGCTCTCCAGATCAGTGTGTGTTTATGTTGGTGTGTTTGTGTTTCCAGGGTGTTTCTGGACTGTCTGATCAACCCTCTACAGGAGCAGATGGAGGAGTGGAAGAGAGTAGCCAACACTCTGGACAAAGACCACGCCAAAGGTACAAACACTCACAAGACACACACAAAAACACACACATGTTGGACTCACTATAGTTGTGAGACTCACACTAGCACTGTACCAGTTCTCCTCGGTACACCTGCACACGGTTTTTCAGGTAGATCACCATCTGTTGCAGGACTCTTTGTTCCTCTGCTCTCTGATGAGAATTTGTACGTACTGAATCTGTTAGGCGTGTGTTTGTTTTCATCTCTTGTTCTCATTCAGTCTGTGTGTGTGTGTGTGTGTGTGTGTTGCTGTACAGAGTATAAGAAGGCCCGTCAGGAGATCAAGAAGAGATCCTCAGACACTCTGAAGCTGCAGAAGAAAGCAAAGAAAGGTTTGTCATCTCTGGTCTGTTTCCACAACAGGATGAAATGCTGCTTTAAAGTCACACATTTGTAATAACACAAGTCTTATGAGAGTGTTGGAAGGCTGGAAATACTTTAATATGAGTCAGTTCTAATTAAACCATTAGTGGTATTCAGGGGGTAATCAAATCTGCTGTGTTATTTAAAGGGTGTAACTGGATGAAGACATGAGAGAATTTTAAATTAATGTCATATTTCTTTTTCCTTCTCGTTCCAACTCACTGCCTCCCCTTCGTACGATGTCCCATCATGCTCTGCTCTGCCCAGCTGATGTATTTGGTAAGTTTACACACCCACCTGTCTGAGATCTGTGATCACCACAGACAGTAGGGAGACTATCAGACAGGAAGTTCTGGTGGTTTTGTTTGACCTGTCCTTTCGGCACACCTCTGCTCCTCTGAAGCCTTCAGCCCTCCATCAGACATCCCTCTTTTTAAATTCATATCCTCGGTCGGCTGAAATATGTTCCCACGTTGTTTAGATGTCTGTGTGACTCACATAACCCCAAAGCTCCAACACAACAAAGACCGGAGCCACACTAAACAAGAGTCGTCAAAGAGGAAGGTTTCCCAGCTTGTTTTGTAAAACATGACACGACAATGTGACACAGTGTGACACAATCCAGCCACAACACAACAAAGCTACCACACTGACTTAACCATGAAGCAGCGCACTGTCGATCTGAACAGTGATTCTGATCTAAAAGCACAGTGTTTATTCATCTGCAGGCATAACAGGGATTCTGCTTTAATTTGTGCTACCAGAAAATAACTGAAACTGACCTGGTGTCAGTTCAACAACTAAAAACTAATTGAAAAACGTGAAAAAAGTGAACTGGACTTTAGAGTGTTTGTTGAACAAATGAAGGCTTTATTAGAAAATGTCACGTTGAGCTGTAGGAAAATGTTTTTTCACAGACCAAACAATTTATCAAGTCATGAAGTTTCAGAATAATTGATAATGAAATTTCCCCTCGGGCGTCCTGGTATCTGAGAATAATGAGCGGTTTTGTTCTTTTTGAGGTGGTTTATGTGAGTGTTGATGTTTTGCTCTTCCCACTGAGCTGCAGAGAACCACAAGTAAACAGGGAAACTCTTGTGCTTTCAGGACGAGTAGTTCCATCGTCTGAATCATCGTACAAAAAACAGCCTTATTACATGATTGGAAACAAAAGCTTGTTGTTGCTGCTGACAAAAGGAATCGATGGCTTCCAGCTTTGAAATGAGCCTTTAAAGTTAAATAAACAGGGCCCAGGAGTGACCCCAGAGGAACCTCAGATGTGGTCGAGCAGCTTCGGTCCTCGGGTCGTCCCAGTCTGTTATTACTGCACGAGAGGAAACTCCCTCTGCACGGGTGTGAGCGTCACGAGGGGAGAGGAGAAGGGAGGACGAGTTTCAGAGAGGGAAAATGGGAAGAGGCATTTGTGTTGGAATGACATGAATGTAACGAGAGAGGGAGGGAAAAATGGAGAACCTCCACTAAACCGAAATGAATTTAATGAGAGAGTGATGGAGGGAAGACGGGACAGAGTTTCCTTTAGTGTAAGTATCCGGATACAGTGACTTCCTGCAGTAATCTGACTTCTTAAACATCATGGAGACAAGACACCATGTATACACGTAAATGGTCCAAGTCACTAATTTGTTCTTAAATCCAAATCGGGTATCAAAATACACTCAGTGAATTTGAATCCTTCCTCATATCTTGTTAAATCTAATTAGGATTGTTTTTCAGCTTTCACAGGTAACTGAATTTAAACGTGACTAAATCACCTTTTCCTCTGTGGAAGAGGCAGAAACAGTTTTGAGTGGCAACTTCATTAATGTTCCCAACCTTTACCTACAACCTGAAAGTGAGACGAGCAGCAGAGGAAATGAAATGATGAGTGAAATAACAGCTGTAGGCTTCTCTCATTCAAACTAGTTTTTAGACTACCTGCTTGTGATGTGGATTTGGGTTTAAAGTCCCAAATCCACTGGGCGCTCACGATCAAGTCTTCAGCCTGATTCAGGTGTCCAAAAAATTATCAGGAGGCGGCAGTGTCCAAGGCAGCAAGTTTATTTGTAATAAAGAAACCGGGAACAGTTCAAAGTACTGAATACACCTGAAGAGCTCAAAGATGTACTGGCTCTGTCCCTCTTTATATACAGTTTGGCTGTGACTTTCCGCCTCTTCGGTCATTTATTGGTTTATCAAATTTACACCATTAAAACATTGGTTAGTCTAACTGTCCATCCTTGGTCCCCTCTGTGTTAAAATACACTATCAACTTATTTGTCATATACCAATATCTCTAGTATGCACCTGGATTCTTCTCTTGTAAGTTTAAACTTGCTGGGTCGAGTCAAAGCTGGCCCTGTCCTCATCTGACCTGTTCCTCTCTGTTATACACCATTATATTTTGGCCTGTCCTGATTAGCATTTTTTTTTAAAAACTAAGTTATCTTTTTCACCTTTTACACCCATTGTTTCTTAACTCTTCCTTGCATCATTTTTAAAATTATGTAACTTTTTCACACTTTAATATGGATTATACAAAGTATACGTTATATAGCCAAGTATATACTGTGAACAACATCTACTCTCCTACAGTGACATTTATCACATGTTTTTCTATGAATCACTTTTGAATCATACGGTAAACAATATACCATTTCATCACAATATTCCTTTAAAATCATTAGCTTGCTGCATTCTCTCTTTTAGGGCATATAACTTTTTTTCACATCACATAGCTGTTGGCTTCTTACACTACACTTGTTGATTGGATAAACTTCCAGTAATTGTTGCTGCTGCATGTACAGTAATCACACACTCACCAAGAAAAACGAGACTGAAGAGAAATGAAACCGATCTAGAGTTGGATGGAGAAAGACAAAGAAGAGAAACAAACAGAGAATCAGTATCACGATGCTTGAATTCTGTGGGAAACCAGAAAATTACATTCCCGTCTCTCTCAGCCAGCTCTCTCCTCGCTTTAACACCGAGGCTTCTGCCTGGAAAACGCAGACAGAGCTCTGTCCCGACCACTGAACCCAGCCCTGGAGCTCACTGGAGGAGTGAAGAACTTTAATTGCATGTTTATGTCTGTCCTGAAGTGCAGAGGACGAGTGAACAAAACGATCGTCTCAGAGAGTCTGTTGGCAATCAGTGACGAAATGATCCGTTCAGTTCCAGTTTTCAGATGTGATGTGGTCAGACAGAACATTGGCATTGTCGCTCTTTCCTGACCTCTCTACCCTCTGTGTGGCTCTCCGCTCTGAACTCATTTGTTCCTACTGAAGATCTTTAAAAACAGCTCACAAATATATAGTTTGATTCTCAAGAGAAGGCTGTGTGACGCAGCTGGACACTGTGGTTTTTAACAAATACTGCATTTGTTTGGGACTATTTTCAGCGGCGCATTAATCCACATTTGGTACTCACAGCTTAGGAGGACAGTGTGTGTGGGACTGAGTCAAATCAAATTTGATCATGGTTAAAAATATAACGTGTTTCACAAGTTGCAGCTGTGTGATTGAAAATGTTTTGTAATCAGACGTCTGAAGATAATTAATAACCCTTCTAAGTGTTGTGTTTTAATTGGATGCCAGTGGTTGGTTGTTTCCAGGCGGGACGGCCTGATGGATCATTGGTTCTGCAGAGAAAACTCTTTTAATTCTTTAATGTGGGTTAATGGTCTGTGGGAGGCTCTAACTGCTGTTTTGAAGAGATGGAGTGTGTGTAGTTTGAGAACAGGCCATTCCCTTTGTTACTCAAGTTCTGTTTAGTGATTATTAACCGCTGGTTGATGATAAGTCCTTTTTGTTGAACCAGAAACATCACTATATATCACTACCAGACTCCATTGACAATATCAGGAATTTTACCGAGCAGAAGACGGGAGTTTGTGGGATACTGCTGCCTCAATCTGTTGGTGTGTTTGTGTTGTTGTGTGACTTTCAGTGGTGGAGAGAGTGATCAGATCCTTTATATAAGTAAAAGTACCACACGACAGCACAAACACACGAACAGATGGAAGCAGTGGTTTTCCAGCAGCTCCTGTGTCCTGCTTTGTAAAATTCCTGTTTTTGTCAATGGAGTCTGGTAGAGATATGTAGAGATGTTTCTGGTTAAACTAAAAGGATCTGACTCTTTAATAAAAAGCTCTGTCTCTGTAGGAATCCTACCATAATGTTGTCAATGGCAAAAAACCAGCACTTCATGGCGAGTTCACTATTCTTACTTAATGCTACTGATTCCAAGATTCTTTTCAATCGTTTATCCCCAAAAACATGGAAAGTGAGACTCAGGTCCTTCAACAATTCACAAACATTCTCTGTTTTCAGCCTCTCAGATGTGAGTTAGATTAAACTGAAACTCTGTGGGGTTTTTGAAGTCATTTCAATATGATTTCTTTCATTTTTGTGTGTCTGTGGTGTGTGTATGCGTCCGGGCATTGGGACCTCCAGCCTCAGCTGGACAGGCGCCATGCAGGGCGTCAGTAATAAATACCTGCTACTGGAGAGCGGAGAAGCAGGCGGTGAGGAAGGCGCTGGTGGAGAGAGTCGCTTCTGCTGTACGTCTCCACTTTGAGCCTGTTGTGGTCGGTGGCAGCATCAAACTACCCCATCCAAACACTGGGGGGTGAAGACATGAAGAAATCAGGGGTTGTGGAATTTAACAACAACAGCTATCTCAGAAATGGAGTGGGCTATTAAATATAGCAATCTCTGCCTCCCTGGGCCTGGAAAGTGCGTTTTATAATGGTTGTAAGTTCATCGCGATCCACCCTGTATTCCACTCATTTGGAGCCTGTTGATGTTTTGTTTTGTGTGTCAGAGGAGGAGATGTCCATGGGGAGATCCTCCTCAGACTCTGACAGGCGACTCGAAGGCGCTAACTATCTGGACCCACACAAGCTGCCGGCCTCCAGCGAGCAGGTGCGACTGTCTGAACACAGGCCAGGTTTCTGTTCCACATTATCAAACACTCTGTGCCCTGTTCTCACCCTTATCTCAGTTTCTGTCCTTATTTTTCAGTACTTAATAGAAGGTGGTGTTCTGCAATAAGCATTTCTATATAAATAAAACAATCTACTGATTCTTTCTCTCAGGTAATTGTAGACCCTGAAGGGCTCAGTGCACCTGGTCCTACCAAACTCCGCCTAAATGCATAAAGCACACACGTATCAGGAAGTCCAGCATGTGTGCCGGGTTGGTTTACCATGGCAAATCCCTGAAAACCTCTGCAACAAACTGATACACTCATCTTCTGTCACCTGTGTCATACTGCCTTGCCCTGTGTTGGAGCTGCAACTGCAGCTTTTTAATGAGACATGAACAAAAATCATTTGTGCAGAGACAGAGCTGGTGATATAGCCACCATATCAAATCATTATTTAAGTTTAGAAGCAGTGCTATCTGTCATGGAAAAAACATTTTACATTTATTTATTGCTTATCACCCAGCATACTTTATCAGGACATGAGCAATAGAGAACTTCAGGGGTGCTCATGGTTGGTTTTGTTTACGCTGGACAGAGCCAGGCTAGCTGTTTCCCGATTCCAGTCTTTATACTAAGCTAAGCTAACCTAACCACCTGCTGGGCAGCAGCTTTAACTTTAATGGACAGATGTGATTAGACATAAGAGTGATAACAATGTTTTAATAAACGCTTAAAGCCAAGTAATAGAGCTATAAATCTGTTACGTGTTCACAGTGTCATGTTGCAGCACCTATTTTAGGAATCCTGAAGAGTTGAAGTTTCCTCTCTCTCGTCCCACAGCCTGAACAGTGTGAACAGCAGCGACTCACAAGCTCCAGCGGCTCACACTGCCTCCCTCCATTTCCGTTACGCCTCCTCCTCCTCCTCCTCGGTGCTCCCCAGCAGGCCGCCTCATCAGTCTCCTCCCGGCTCTGGCTTTATCTGGGGCGCCTTCCAGTCCAAATCCCCTCACCCATGCACTCCAGAAACCTCCTGGGTAAGGGCTCATACAGTGAGGGAGGGGGCTATATTATACATATTACATGGGCCAGGCTTTGGGTGTCAACTAGCTCAGAGTATTTCAGTTTGATTGACTGAGTAAACGTGATTTATAAAAGCACTTTCATAAACAAAATGTTGCTCAAATTTCAGAGAAAAAACTTAATGTTCTCTGAGATTATAGTCCTCTAGAAAAAAAAATTACAAATACTACACTCATCACCTCGAGTAATGACGCTTTAGTTTGACTGGTAGCATGAATACTGTTACAGATGAGCTGAACACAGGGTTTTCTCTCTTGTTATGACACATATCTCCAGCCTTTATCTCTTCATTCCCTTGCTGAACCTGCTTCTGCTTCATTAACTCTTCTTCTTTGTGCTGCCACAGCTGCTGCTCTCATTGTTCGATACTTACTCCAGCTAATTCTTCTTGCTTCGGTATTGTGCTGGTCTGATTTCTGTGTTTATCACTTTAACCTCTGTCACACTTCCTCTGCTTTTTTCTGTTTCTCTGTGTTTCACCTGTTTTGCTTCTGTCTGTGCATCCTGCATACTGCTGACTGTGTGTGTGTGTGTGTGTGTGTGTCGGGCTCTGCTGCAGTCGTGTGTGTCGCCCGTACCCTCTCAGTCTGTCAATGAGGAGCCTTCCTCCTCCTCCTCCTCCTCTTCCTGACCCTCACACCCTGAGCCCTGCTCTGCGATACAACAGGTGAACATGTACATGTGAAACAAACACACACACACACACACCACCTGCCTGCCTGAGGCTTTTTGGTTAACTGGGCCATTGTCAAACATTAGCCCCTGATCTGTTTTGTCATTTTGTGTGTTTGAAGGTACTCATGCGTTTTAATTACTTCTATTTACACTCAAGGGAGACAGGGCCTGTTATCATGCTCCTTGTGCAGAATGTAGCACCTTCTGCTCTGTGCATTAAGTTTTCACATCCTCAACAGTCATATCCATCACCTTTTTGTTTTTCTGCCTCTCCCTCATCCACCATCCTCAGTTGTCAAATGGTTTTGACCATCACGCTGCCCTCTGTCTGCACGGAGCGGTACTGCAGGCCCAGGACACCCACCTCCACCCTCCATACTTCACCTACTCCTCCTCCACCACCTCTCCCATCTCCTCGCCCTCCTTTTCGTCCGTTTCCCCCACGTGGCCATGGTCTCGCTCAGGCTCCGGCCAGTCAGGAGATTTCCCTCCACTCAGCCCCTCGGGGCTCGGAACGATCCCGTCATCCAGAGTCCCATCCTGGAAGGTTTGGTCCTCATTCTCCCAGATCGTGTCCTCCTTTTCCTTCAGTCCCTTGATCTTTTTCCACCTTGTTTTGGTTTAGCTTGATTTCCTGTCATCTTTGCTCAATTTGAAAGCAACACAAACACTACAAAGATAAATGTCATTAGTCTGCTGTTTCATTTCATCTCGTTTCCACATCAGTTTGTCACCTTCATAATAACAAGTTAATATAACACTAACAGCACTGTGGACACTTACGAGTAAGAAAGCCTCGTTTCTCCTCCAGCCTGCTCTCTGCTATAATAAAACAGGTCTTAATTTCTGTATTAACTAAAGCTAACCCTAACCCCAACCCTAATTTAAAAAGGCAGCAGCCTGAACAGATCACAACTTAGGGTTAGGGTTAGCATTCCCATCAAGGTTAGGGTTAGGGTTAGCATTTACATTAGGGTTAGCATCTCCATTAGGGTTAGGGTTAGCATTTTCATTAACGTTAGGGTTAGCATTTCCGTTAGGGTTAGGGTTGGCGTTGGGGTTTGTACTAGGGTTAGCGTTAGGGTTTGAATCTCCATTAGGGTTAGGATGGCATTTCTGTTAGGGTTAGGGTTAGCATCTCCATAAGGGTTAGGGTTAGGGCATTGCCTGTACCTAGGCTAGGTTAGGCTAGTATCTCCATAAGTGGGTTACGGCTGGGCATTGGGGTTTCGTACTAGGTTAGGGTTAGGGGTTAGCAATTCCATTAGGCTTGTACTAGGCTAGGGGTTAGGGTTAGGGTTACATTAGGGTTAGGGTTAGCATTCCATTAGGGTTAGGGTGGCATTGGGGTTTGTACTAGGTTAGGGTTAGGGGTTTGTACTAGGGTTAGGGTTAGGGTTAGCATCTCCATTAGGGTTAGGGTTGGCATTGGGGTTTGTACTAGGGTTAGGGTTAGCGTCTGCATTAGGGTTAGGGTTGGCATTGGGGTTTGTACTAGGGCTAGGGTTAGGGTTAGCATCTCCATTAGGGTTAGGGTTAGGGTTGGCATTGGGGTTTGTACTAGGGTTAGGGTTAGGGTTAGCATCTCCATTAGGGTTAGGGTTAGCATCTCCATTAGGGTTAGGGTTGGCATTGGGGTTTGTACTAGGGCTAGGGTTAGCATCTCCATTAGGGTTAGGGTTGGCATTGGGGTTTGTACTAGGGCTAGGGTTAGGGTTAGCATCTCCATTAGGGTTAGGGTTAGGGTTAGCATTTGTACTAGGGTTAGCGTCTCCATTAGGGTTAGGGTTAGCATTGGGAGGGTTTGTACTAGGGTTAGGGTTAGGGTTAGCATGTTACATTAGGGTTAGCATGTCTCCATTAGGGTTTGTTAGGGCTAGGGTTAGGGTTAGCATCTCCATTAGGGTTAGGGTTGGCATTGGGGTTTGTACTAGGGTTAGGGTTAGCATTTACATTAGGGTTAGGGTTGGCATTGGGGTTTGTAGTAGGGTTAGGGTTAGGGTTAGCATTTCCATTAGGGTTAGGGTTTGTTTTAGTTAGGGTTAACCATAACCCTAACCTGTGATCAGTTCAGGCTGCTGCCTTTATAAAACAGGTTTTGACTGATGCATGGTCAACGACAACAGTCAAAAAAGATAAAAGTTATTTGGTTTTAAGTGAGTTCATGAATCATGTGTCTCTGTGCAGGACTGGGCCAAACCAGGCCCATATGACCAGCCCATGGTCAACACCCTGAAGAGGAGCAAGGAGAGGAGAGAGACTACAGATCCCAGCAGCCACCAGAGCGCTGATGTCACTACACCAGGGGAGGAGCCACAAGGGGTTAAAGGAGGCCACTCTGTGACATCACCAAAGGTCAGAG
Source organism: Lates japonicus (assembly GCA_033238685.1). Lineage (NCBI taxonomy): Eukaryota > Metazoa > Chordata > Actinopteri > Centropomidae > Lates > Lates japonicus. The sequence continues at coordinate 8,267,427 of BRZM01000037.1, read as the reverse complement.
GTTGATTTGAAAAATACTAGATTTTGTAGTTTCAGTGAAAGTCAAACAGGTCTTCTGATGCACTGGCAGCTCTTTAATTCAGCTTTGGAGTAAAACAAATCCAGACAGACAGTGGGTTGACATTTCAGGCATGTTTTTTAATAATCTAGGAATAACTGTAACTTAAATAACTCACTCTAGTCTTCACAGTCTGATATAGTGTAGATTTATTGAGTACAACATTATCAGGCAAGCAGTACATTTCTATACAGATAAATGGTTACAAAAGCTGTGCAGGGAATTCAGTCGTCATGTCATGTGCAGTCATGTGAGTTAATCAGCATTAATCTGATACACAAAGGTCAGTTTCACATAAACATTATCAGAGTTAGATACATAAAAGTCACACAGAATTAATATGAAATGTGAAGTTTCCACTGCAAGTGAATACAGAAAAAACAATGAGGACATGTGGTTAAAGACTGTTTTTACTATACATCACGATGTAAAAATATTTCTCACAGTAAATTGCAGAGTAACCAGACAGCACAGATGAATAATGTGTGTGCATGTGTGTGTTGACTGTGGCAGGAGGACAGGGAGGCCCACGAGGAGCTGGCCCGAGCACTGGCCCGAGGCCTCCAGCTGGACATCCACGGCTCCAGCAGAGACTCGCTGCAGGGCTCCAGTGGCTACAGCAGCCAAACCAACACACCCTGCTGCTCCGAGGACACCATCCCCTCACAAGGTACGCACACTCATACACCAGAGAGAGACAGAGAACAGGAAGGACAGAGAGAGACAGAACAACAGAGACCAAGAGAGAGACAAAGTGAGGGAAGAAGAGGGGAAGAGGCAGAATAAGAGAGAGAAGTAGACTGAGACAGACAGGAAAAGACAACAAGAAAGCAAGAGATAACAGGAGGGAGAGACATACAGAGATGGAGAAAATAGAAAGAGAGAGAGAGAGAAACAGTGAGAGCAACCAGGACAGAAAGAGAACAAGAGAGGGAGAGAGTGACAAGAAAGGAAAGGAGAACACGAGGGAGTAGGGGGGGCAAACGAGAGGGTGAGGGAAGAAGAGAGAAGAGAGCAAGAGTGAGTGAGAGAGAGAAAAGAAGAGGGAGAAGGGAGAGAGCACAAAAGAGACAGAGTAAGAGATAGAGGGGGAGAGAGAGGAGGAGGGAGAGAATGACAGAGCTCGTAAGAGATAGAGGGGGAGAGAGTGGCGAGAGAGGAAAAGAGAACACGAGGGAGTAAACAAGAATGGGGGGAGAGTGAGTGAGAGAGAAAAAGGGGAGAAAGAGAGAGCAAGAGACAGAGTAAGAGAAGGGCAGAGAGAGCAACAGGCATAGAAAACAAGAGGGAGACAGAAGAAATACAACTATTTTCTCACCTTCACCTTCAATGAATCCAGTTGTTTCTGTGAACTCACCTGAAAAACACAGAACATTTCTTTAAAACAAGGCTTTTTACAAAATACATGATGTTTCAACTGTATAAATATGAACTATGTAAATAAACTTTATTAATGAGTTAAGTCTGTTGTATTTAACAAATCATTAAATTACCTTTTGTGGACTGTGGAACTCCTTTATTGTACGAAGACTCGCCATGGACGCAGTGGTGACACCTGGAGCAAATATGCAAAGGAAAATGATCAATACACCATTACCTTCTTCTCATCAACACCTCAACCCAAACACTTAAATATTCAACATTAGAACTGAAACAGAACATGTTATTGTCATATGACATGAAAAGCATTCCATCCTTTAGAACCAACAACAAATATTTGGAAAAAATCAACTAAAATGATCTTAAATCTTACATTTCTATCTTAATCATCTATCAACTAATCACTGAGGGAATCGTGTATTACTGTGAACTGCATAATAAAGACTTTCACACAAACTCTCAAACATTTTGGTTGTACAGAGCCCTGTCTTTCACATGTGACAGGACATATTTTATTAAATATTTAACAGATTTTGGTTTGATCTCCTCACAGTATTTAACTGTAAATAATAAAACTAGATATTTAGCTGGAAACTGGTTGTTTTATGCAGTGATATTTTTAAAATCATATTTTTACTAACAGTTAAAATTACTACGCCTACAGACATCTAACTACTATATTTTATTTGTATAATTAATATTGATTTGTACGGTGTGTCTAGTAAATGCACATCAATAAAAACTTGTTAATATACAAACTACCAAAACCTTGTCCTGAATTTCTGATTATGTACAAACTGAAGTATAAAAAGACGTCTTAAGACTCTGGGAAATTATAACCACAACTGGCATTATAATTTGTACTATTTTCTAATATTTTATATATATATATACACATTTATATTGATTAATCACTTATTATTATATTCAGTACTAAATTCATGAAATTCCAAGGTTTCAGCTCATCGTTTTTGTTCACTGTGTAAATCTTCAGGACACATACCTCTTTGGTCTGTGAGGTGGGAGCTGGTGTCTCTGTCCAGGCTGCAGCAGCTGAACAAACACACCTGGAAAACACAAGAACAACACTTGAAAAATGAACTAATATCAAAAAATGAGTTCACTACCATCACCTGCAATATATCCAAGAAACACACAAAACAAATCTGACGGCAAGGAGACTCACAATGACTGTGGAAGACCAGAGGCCTGTACTATGAAGCAAGTTCAAAGTACCCAAAATATACTTTCATTATCAGTCAACATAACAACCCCAATCTCCCTAAGCAGTCACGCTGGTTATCAACTAAGCAAGTCAACCCAGGATATCCTGATCCAGCCATGAGCGCGTTCACGTGAAAGAGACGGAGTTGTTTATTACCAGCAGCGCTGTCAGAACATGAATAAAACACTTAATATGAGAATAAACCGATACCTGCTGGTTGATTCGGTTATAGCAACATCCGAGGTGATATTCAACAAGGTGAAGCGTAAACAACATGATCACATGACCAGGACAGAAACATGAGAAATAATATATAAATAATATTTTTTTAATAAAGTCAGGCTAAGGATAATCTAGTACAAGAATTATTATTACGTTTCTTACGGAGTATTTTTGCTCCTTTGATGATGAGTAAATTATTCTGAATGTGTGATGCAGATAAAAAGTTACAGCGATGTTATACTGTTTTCCTACTAAAGCAGAGATGAGGAGAGTTACTGACTGATTGGTTCAATCTGACTGAAATGTTCATTTATAATCATGGAAAATATTCAACAGAGGGTGGCTAAAAGCATCTCGTTCAGGCTAAATTAAGCTAGAATAGTAAACAGGCAGTCATTTAGACTGATAAACTCTCCCTCTGTTGTGAACGCATGGAAAAACGGGAACATAAAAACACCTCGGCTGATCTATAAAAATATCTATTGATCTTTAATATATGTCACTTTAACTCTTCTGTCCCTGTCGGGATCCTGTAGGAGCGGGTTAACCGTTAAGCATGAGTTACCATGGAGATTTACCCCGGTAAGTCACCTCGCTAACCTCAAATCCTGCTTCGTAGTACAAACCACACGTGGATCACAACGAGATGTTCAACCGCTACAATAACACATAAATGGCCCCAAAGAAATGTGAATGTAAAGAAAATGTAGTTACAAAACTTTGCAGACACACAAAGAAACTCCATACGATGCAAAACAGCCATTACTAGACACAATACGATTAAAAAACAGCGAGATAGAGACGCAAAACGATGCAAAACTACCACAAAAACACAGAACTGCCTCAAAGAAACAAAACCCTGAGACTCAAAAGGAAACAAACTGACCAGGAGCAGACAAGTACACACAAACAGACCAACAAGAAGCACAGTACGGAGCAAAACACAACTACCGCAAGAGATTAAACTGAGACACAAAACAACAAGCTAAACTGCCACAAATGAACATAAAATGACCAGTGAGGGACACAACATTAAAAAGAGACGCAAGATATCTGCAAAGGAACCGCAGAGATGTTAACAGAACAAATATACTCCTACTCACGCAATGCAAACGACTGAAAATGGAAGCGCTAACTGACGGAGGAGGAGAAGGAGAAGGCTAATGCTAATGCTAACGCTCGTCGCTAATTAGCTAGCTCGTTAGCCTTACCGCCGCAGGTGTGTTCAGCGTCCAGCCTCACTCATCTTCGACAAAAAACGGCTCCAAAGCTTGTTCTGACATCCAAGATTCGTTGGTAATGATTTTTCTCACAGTACTGCCAACCCGAAGCGACGACTCCAAAGGTTAAAAGGTTTGCTCGGTTTTCCGGCGTTGTTTCTCCGCAGATTCGCTCCCCTCCTCCGTAGATCACGGCCAATGGCAACGCACGTCGGGCGTCATGTCGATAGGTCACCTGATTCTGCGAGAAGAGAACGATTAACAACCAAGTCCATTTTAATTCCGCTATAAAAATGTGCATATTTTGAAGTTTAAAACAGCCATGGTTAAAAAAATGTTCTTATAAATCCCCCGAGAATGGATAAATAGCCATCACAGGTCAGACTCTGCAGCTCCAGAGGCAGAAATACCTGCAGAAAGAGACAGAAGAGAGGAAAGAGACAAAAAAAGAACAAAACTATGGAAGAGAGAGATGAAAAGAGGTGACAGGAGGGACACAGCTTAGGTGTTTATGTGCTTGAGGGACAAAACAAACAGTTATGCAGTGGTTTTAAGACAGTTTGCAGAAATCTCTAATGCTTCAAATAATAAGAAAATACGGTGCTAACTGTAGTATAGTATAGTCCACTCACATTTGGTAGCGCTCAGCACCCAACACACTATCACTATAATTACGTGCGATAACTGGGAAAAATAGATTTGAACCTTTGGATTGTGAGACATGGACGACTGCAGATGATTTATTGTTGAACAGATGTGACCTAAAATTGTTTTCTGTTCCCTATAGTGTCAGACTGTGACTACTACACTGTGGGAGTCGATCAGGAAGGCGAGCAGCAGCAGTCGTCAGACTTCGACAAATCCTCCACCATCCCCAGAAACAGTGACATCAGTCAGTCCTACCGGCGCATGTTTCAGTCCAAACGCCCTGCTTCCACTGCTGGCCTGCCCTCCAACCCCTCTGCTGTAATCACCCCCGGAGTTGCCACCATCCGACGGACACCGTCCTCCAAACCTAACCTGCGGCGACCCTCTGGAGGCCTCAACCTAGGCCCCATCCCCATCAAGCCCCCCATGATCCCAGTCAAGACCCCCACTGTGCCTGAACATCCTGGTTTCCCAAGCAGAGCGACGTCAGAGGACGGCAACACACCACGGACCCCACTCAGCCCCCTGACCACCCCTCTGTCACCAGGCAGCAACGGGCCGTTGTCACCAAAGACCAGCCCCTGTAACACCCAGCACCCGTGCAAGGGGTCAGATCCTCCAACCCCACCACCCCAGCCAGGTGGGCGGGTGTCAGAGTGGGAGCGGCGGCCTCTCCCAGAGCTCCTGGAGGAGACAGAATATGGCGAGGTGGAGGACTATCTGGTGGCTATCCGACGAGGTGTCAAGCTCAAGAAGACGATGACCAATGACCGATCAGCACCAAGTATTCACTGAGACGAGAAAGGTTGGTTTGACTTGAGCCATTTTGCGTCCCTGGCTGTATTTCAGTAAATATACTCTCGAAGGGGCACAAAATGGTTACTGCTGAGTAAATGCAAATGGGAACTATGACATCAAATGAACGCCAAGAATAAGAAGAAGTTGCCCAGAGACTCTGATCAAGAATCGGTTTGGAAATGACCCCAAAAATTGTTGAGGGAATATTTCATTTTGGTGTCGTGACTTCATTTCAGCAATGTTAAAATTTGATGTAAAGGTCTAAAATCTGCACCTTCACTGTTTGGCCAAAGAGTATTAATTAATTAAATGATGGATATTTCATTTTGGAACAAACAAAGCTGCCTTAGGGAAGTGAGTTTATATACATACGCACATAGTTTGAAAATATCTGATAAACTAAAAATAGACAATCAAACTACTGTGTGTATAAGCCTGAACTGAACTTTGAAAATGACAGATCTGAACCAAAATGAAATATCCATTCAGGATATCAGCTTTCTGTCAAGTATCGATCGGAAAGTGTACTTGTCCAGACCAAGACTTTCTCCACAGTGCCACATATTGTTGTTTGGGGAACTCACTGAAGCACTTCTCCCTTTAAAAAGAAACCTGCAGCCTCTTGCAAGTTGAAAACAGTCAAATTGCACTTGACTAATTCCAGTTGAGTTACTCTCTGAGCAAACTACTGGGAACACAGATGCTGATCTGAGATCATTTCCTCAGGGCAACTTCAGCATATGAAAGAGAAGGTGTGAAAGGTCACACGAACTAGAACACGAGCAAGTTGTGCGAGGTTGTTCTTGTAGCAGAACTGAGATGAAACTAAATTTTAATGAGTGTCGTAAAAGGAAAAAGTGGTGATAGATGGAGTAGAGAAAAATTAAACATGAGCCGGAAGGAGTGATGGAGTATTTTCAAAAGATCAAATCATTATTTGTATGTACATATTTATATTTTGATGTGTTTGTAAGTTTTGTTTGTCATACGCTCCCTTTACATCCCCGTAGTCTCCCATTTTCCTCTAAAGGTGCCAAAAGCCTGTGTGCTGAATTTAACTTAAATATTCTCTATTTAATTGAAATTATGCTGGATTTTCTTTTTCTGTAATAAAAGATAGGATGTTTGATAAATCAAGACAGCCTGAAAGAAAAACTGAGCTTCTATGGAACTGAAAGAGTATTTGTTTATGTAGGGTAGCATATTGCGGAGTGGCATGTAAACATACACGTAGTGACTAAGGATTTTTGTTCTTACAGCCATTAATATCACATACAGTAGATTGACCTGCATGTTCTTAAGGTTTGCCCCAGTATAAACAATCATTGTGGCTCTTAAATTTATAGATTTCTAAGTCAGTTAAGCCCATAATGTCCCTGCAGTGGTTGTAAGCAGTGTCAGCAGTAGCGGATCAGGAACAGTGGATGCCTACAGCTTGCTAGATTAAGTCTGCTGTTAGCTGTGCAAAACAAAACAATGCCCTGTCTTTGATTCTGTAAACTGAAATTAAATATAGGGACTGATTTGTAGTGGATCAGTATTTGGCTTTTTTTTTCTAACAGCAACTTTTTTGGTGAAGCACTTCTGAAGTTTAAAAAAGTACCGTTAAGTATGTTAGCATACACTTGAAGTCCATGGTAGTAATAGAAATTGTTACTACAGGTTCCTTGTTACTACTTAGCCGTAGTAATTGGAGTAATGTGGATTAGTGTATCGGTCTGTCGTAGTGAAGCCTGTGTTCTGAGGGTGAGCTGCATTTAGCTGGTCACAGATGTAAACAGTTGTGAACTTGTTGGGCTTGAATTATTTTTGTGAAGCTACAGCTGAGTCAGATTTTTATTACTGGGACAGTGTACTACAGTTACAGTATTTTCATTCTATCACACACAGATTTAAAGATACACTCCATGATTATGCTGTAGTGCCCAATGAGCAAAATTTGTCATTTGAAAACTGAAAATTCACGAAACAAGAAAGTAGTCAATTTCAACTCTGACATTAAAAAGAAAATCCAGAGACTGTTAGTTCACTGTCCCAGTCCTGAACGGAAACCGATCCAATTATACCACTAGAAAGTGTACATTTTCTGGGAAGAGAGCAGGTGCACAATTTCCTAAAAAGTTATATAAACTGGTCTGGAGTTTAGCAGTCTTTAGTCCTTAACTGTTTTGTGCTCACTATAGCCATCAAACAACAACTGTCCAGTATATACAGTGTTTTTCAGGCAGTCTCCCACCCCCTCTGGCAGCCATGTTGGAGGTCCATAACTCTTTGACAGCAAAGATTATGGTTAATTTTGTTCCTTAATGTAAAATTTGATTGTCTCATCAAAAAGGACATTTTACAGTTTAGTTTTATGTTGTTGGGTAGCTAATTCCCAGCTGAAATCAGCTTAAATTTATAATTTGGACAGTACTTGCCTTGCTTTGGAGCAAAATCCACTATGTAGACAGATAAATTTATTTTTTAAAATAAGTAAGTTAAATTTTGAGTTTGATGTTTTCATATTTTGTTGAGTAAATATCTACATTTTGTTTAAATTCATGCATTTCTTAGTAGAAGCTAACACTGTAGCACCTGAACAAATGTAATTTGTTGGGACATCTCAGTTTGTTTGAACAGTTGTGCAGACCCTTCACTACTAAGATTTTAAGATAGACCTCCATAATGGTGCCAGATGAGGCTAATACAGTAGATCTATGACCCAACTGAAAACCCACTCTTAGCTGTGGTTAAACAGACTGTTAAAACACCAGCAGGCTCTGCTGTGTACTGATATTTATGTGTAACTGCGACAAATATATAATCCTGTAATAGCCTGTGATTTACTAAATGTCAAATAACTTGATGAGTTAAAAATCTAATTGTGCTAGCGGGTGATTAGCATAACAAGCTAAAATACACAAAACTTTCCCTGTTGCTACTTAGATACTGTTAATAGAGTCACCACAAGCCAAATTATTTATGTATTTATTCATTTATCATCAGTTTTATTTGTAGTTTTCCACGTTCTTAATCTCCAAACTGTACTGTCGAGCATATAAAACCTATTAACAAATGTATTTAATATGCATGTGGCCTTTGTTTAGTTAAACAAAGATTTAATAGACAGCTTTTTCTACTGGAACTACTTTTTTTTCTCAGTTGGTCTGTCTCTAATGGACCAGAATGCATTTCAGACACCACCCATCATCTGGTCTTGTTTTCCCTACAGGGATCATCGATGTTTCATATTTTATGTGACAGCAGTTTGACACCCTGTATGATGACTGAAGCCTGTCTGTTTTTGTATCTGTTCTCACTCTGTTAATTTTCCAGCGCAGGTCAACGAATACGATCATGTAGCTGATGCGATAACAAGCGTATGAAGCTGAATGTTCGAGCCTGTGAGGCCTCTGTAACTGTGTGTGTTATCAATGATCTGAATGATGCTGACACACACTGAGGATTAGATCAGTGATTATTAGAAATCACATCCCTTAGTAATAGAAAACACAGAAAATTATTTGCTCACTTAGCACATCCAGTCAGAAATATCATGTTGCTCTGGATAGACGTTAGATCAAAAATCCCTCGTCCAGTCCTCAGTGTTTGTCGAGGCCATTTTTGTCCCTGAGCTGTAAGTAACAGCAGCTGTCAGTGTGTTCCTGCCCTTTAACGGTTTAGCCTTTCATTTGAGACAAGTTGCCAAATTTCTTACAGTATATGCTAAATGATGCTCTGGGCTTGATTCTTATTACATTTTTTTGTATCTTATATCAGGTGCTCTTCTGTAATGTTTCCCTCGTGCATTTCATAGATAAACATGACCACTTTGAAACATTTAAAGATGATTATCTTACCTTTACCTTTTTCCATCGTAGGAATCTGTTGCCTTTGCTGAGGAATATCTCATTTGGAATTAAGGTTAATTAACAATGTGAACTGGCTGTAAAGTAAGAAAAAACATTATTTACTCTACTGGTTTAAGAGGTTTGACTAATTTGTGTTTTTGTTTTTGTTATATCATAATGTTTGACATTTACCCTTAAGATGCTAAAAGACTGGCTAACATCCAGTGAGTTTAGCATTCAAGTCGATAAGTGACTGAAACGTCCGGGGTTAATGGAGATGGATGTCTAGGACCATGACCAGGTCCTTGATCAGGGCTAGACTTATAGCTTTTATTTCATTGATTTTCATTAAGATTCACGATTCATAAACAGAACAGAAAAAACTTTGTTAATACATATAACAGCTGATATGCTGTCAAAACAGAATACATTTCCTAAAGCTCATAAATCTGAGTCTTTCTCCTGACATTTGGGACCCATGTAAAACTAACAGCATTTAGAAATCATCACTGCTGAACGCTTATGTGACTTTAATGATTAACTTTGTGGGTTTTAGCTAAAAATATTCCTTTTAAGTTTATTTTATCAAAATGGCACATGAATGTAACATTTGAACATCAGCTAAAAGGTCAACAAGCTTTTCATCTAATTTCAGCCATATTTGTACATTTCTGATGATTCTTACAAACAACAAATACCAGATAACAACTTAATTTAACAGGTTTTCTTATATTTTTTTTAGCATTTAAGAGGGAAACTTTTAAGATAATAATTTTATTACCCAGCAGGTATCAGTCTTATCTGTTGCTGTGACACACACAGTCCTGTCTGTGGTGCTAGAAGTAATGGCAACCTGTTTAGTTTTTTTGTTTTTTTAATTAATTACTGGTCTGACCTGTTTCTTAACCTCTGGCTCTTGTACGTTAAGTTTAATGTTCAGTTCCTGAATACTAACTGTCTCCTATTTTCTATGTATACGAGCTGTTTTGGCTAAATAATAAAATCGTAGCATACGATGTGCATCTAAGGAAACTCGTGGTTTGTTTTTTCTGTCCACAATTCCACTGATTTATTTTTTAAATTAGAGTTTAATTGTGCAGTCACATTTTACATTATGAGACTGAAGTTGTAAATTTAGTTTGTGAGCTCAGAGTAGGATTAAAAAGATTAACAACTTTTTAAACTTTGATGTTTCTATGTAAGAAATCTGGATTGTCCCTCAGTAAACCCCTCTAGTACTTTGTAATTCTTTATGGTTATTATATTCTAAACTTAAGTCTACTGCATTAGAGAACAGAATGATTATTAAGGTCTTTACTGAGAAAATAGATTCACCATCTGGATTCACATGTCCCAGGAAGACAAACATTAACAGTAACAGCATTAGAACAGATGTTCTATTCGACTACACTGATTCAACAAGTTAATATAATTTATCAGTGTCTTCCTGATGTTAGTGGTTGTGTTGCAAGTCATGCTCCATTTTGGTACAGTTATTTTTTGTGCACAGTTGTTTGGGCTCTAGAAATTCTGTACTCATGTCCTCAACAGCTGAGTAGTGACTATGATTTCTGTACACTTTGAATAGAAACGGAAGATGGAGAAAGAAAAATCCTGAGAATGACTTAAAGCCCCAGAACACTTAGTTTCATTTTTTTCATTAAATTTCTATGATTAATTAGGCAACAAGCAAAGTTAAAATGTTATAAATATATATTAAAGACTCAGGACTGTGTTGGGTATATTGACTGAGAGTGAACACCACACCAACCAACAGCAGATTTTGTTCTAAAGGTGCTATATTTTTGCTATCACTATATAGCTAACATTAGCATTAACAGAAGAAGAAACTGCACATTCAGCATCAAACTTAATTCCTTTTCTTGCCAAGAGCTGTTTCCAGTAGTGGAAAGCAACACCACTGTCAACTCTTGTTTCTATCACTTCTATTCTTCTCCTAACCAACCAGACTAGCCCTGCTCCATCTCATAATATTAACACTACAGTGAGTCTCTAAAGCTACGAGAGGATGGAGGAGTAGTGTCTTGTAAATACAAACAATGGCTGAAGCACTTGGTAAGTAAACAGCTGCTAATGCTAACATTGGCTATGAAGCGATAGCAAAACATTACAAGTAGCACCTTTAATTAACACAACATCTAAAGCTGGCTGAGAAATGAGTTTCCTGGGCCTTTAAGATGAACTGAATGTGAGTGTGTGGCTGACCTTAGAGCTGCTCAGAGCAGCTTCAGCCTCCCTCAGTCAGGAGCGACTGGAGTTTCACTGCCTTGCTGAAGGGCACCTCAGTTCCCAGCGATGAATGAGAAGACACTGAAGGACAGCATCACCTGCAGAGCCAGAGGTAAATACTCCCAAATTTATTGTCTTATTTTAAATTGCACATAATGTTGCAAAATACATACATACATACTGTGTAACCACTCCTTTGAAGTCACTGGTTTTATAGTACATACATGTTATCAGTGCACAACCGCTGCTGCTGCTGCTCCAGACTGTCCACAAGATGGCAGCACAACACAGCATTCCTTCAACTGACAGACGTAAGAGATGACACACTTTGTTCATACGCTTCAAAACAGTTCTCCTCTTTTCTTATTTTTGCTTCAGAGAATGTAATTATGCAAAACGTCATCATGTTTTCATCAACTAGAGAGGAAATAAAAACAAATAAAAACCCTGTGCACACCAGAGTCCTGAAGAAAACCTTCATCCCTCTTAGAAAAACACACAAACATGATATTAACATGAGATGATACAAAAACATACAAGTTCAGGTTGTCCACTGTAACATGGTAAAACAGCATATTACTTATTGTTATTTAATTAGTTGCTCCTTATTCAAACAGATCGCATATTGCTTGTCCTCATCCTCCACAACAAATCTCTCTTCTAATGAGACTGACAAAAAAAAGAAAAAAAAGCTGAATTCCCTTGAGGCTTTTACTATTAATCTAATGACAGACTTAAATATCTTCTGTTGCTGAGTCCAAACACTCATTAAAATATTGATCAAGCATTTGTGTCGCAAGTCAGTCTGAGCTCAGAGGTTCAGCTGTTCACAAACTTCTCCCTCAGGCCTTTACTCCTTTTGATTTGAGGATGTGGGATGATCTCAGAGCTGAGCTCAAACTGCCCCCAGACAAACATTTCTCCCCCCGGAGCAAATATCACAATGTTAAATAACAGCAGGATTTTAAAGCTAGCAAAAAAACTAACACACATCACAACCATTATTACAATATTTTGGCAATTTTTAGACTTTTCAAGGCATGGAAAAAATTCAGTGCTTCCTCCATATACACCTGTGTTTATAATAAACAAAGTGAATTAATGTAAAATGTGTGATTCACTGGTTGTGTTCATCCACTCTTCTATATCACAGACACTCCTCAGTTAACTCATGCATTTATACAGAATTTCAGGGATGATAAAATATATTTCTCTTGCAAATGTGAAAATGCAAAAAAATAAATGCTAATTTTAGAGTGAAGAGTTTTCTTTCCTAATAGTGAAACAAACGCTTAAAGAACATTTACTGTCAGATTTAATTATTGTAAACTATTATTAACTATGCCTGCTTTTCTCTCCTTATTGATAAACTTCTTTTTGGAACAAACAGTAATAGAAGAACACTACTTTAAGTCCTGGACAACTGGGATTCAGGTGATTTGACTGTGGTGATTTACACTGCTTCATTTATAATCATTTACATTTACTTCATTTACAGCTTTGATTGAAAGGCTCAAATAAAATGATAGGATGTAAATATAATGCAGAGCATAGTAAACACAGTGGCTGTGTGGGAGTGATTTTGAACACAGCCAGTGACTCAACAGAGGGAAAAGGATTAAATAGATTCCTGTAATTACAAAAAGCACCTTGTATATGTGCTGGAAGGTGAGTAAGTGAGAGAGAAGCACAGAGAAAGAGAAAAATAGACAGGGAAAGAAATGAAGACTGAAAGAAAGAGAGTTTAAGTCGCACTAACGGAAACGTCTGAAACCTAAACCTGTGCGGCAAATCCAGACCATCTGGAGCTTCAAGTTTGATGAAACAAGAGCTAAAAAACTAATTACACAGAAGGCTGGATCCAAGTCAAGTGTCTGTGTGAGAGAGGAGTGAAAAAGTAAAAAAAAAAAAAGAAAAGACAAAGATGGTGGAGACAGAAAAACACAGAGATGCTGAAAGACCTTGGAAAGCAAACATTAGTGTAAAGACCAAAACTGAAAATAGAAACTACAGTTTCCAAACCATGTGTTTTGCCACCAAGTTCCTCCTTTGTTAATCAACCCATACAAAACATGTCGAGACTTTCCAGCATATTAAAAACCATCTGATACACAAATTAAAAGTCTGATTATAGAGCTACATCAGTTCTTCATGCAAAACACCAAAAATATTTCTCGAGGTAGCAGATGACACTGTTCCTGTTTGTTTCATTTACATTGTGTGTTTGTTTGTTGTTTGTTTTGTTACTTATTTCTTTTTTGTGGATGTTTAAAGAACAAAACAGCTGCTGCACAACTGAAGTGACTTTTTAGTTTGTTCAAACATCTGTTGAAAGATTTGTCAATTCTGACCCAAAATGGACAGATAGTGTTTTGGAGATGACATCTTCAAATGTATATAAAGTGTTTGCTGAAGAGAAAAATAACCAAATATAATTCATAAGTTGTGTAAAAAACAAACAGAAAGTAAAACACATGAAACCATGAAATAGTGTTCCAACTGTCAAAACAGTTGGTCAGCATCTACTGTTTATGTTTCTACTGTCAGGATGGGAAATAACCACCAGTCACACCTGGAAGTTTTCATACTGGTGGTTGGAGAGATGGTGAATTTGGCTGCGGGATTTTTTTTATTTTCTCTTCCCTCTGTGGGAAAAAAAGAGGATGTCTAATACCCTGTTGGAATCAGCAGCTGAAGCTGATATTTGGAAAGAAGTCAAGTGGGACAGGCGAGCACTTCCCATCCTGGGAGCTACTAAGGCAGCATTCACAACCCCACTGAGAACCAAATCGTCTGTTTCAGTTCCTCACATCGATGGTGTTCAAAGTAGGTCCGCCAAAGTGCTTGGTTTTGCAACTGACAGGTTCAGATTCTCATTATAAGGGTCTGACGACCAGAAACAGCTGTTTTATCACTTTGTTTGGAGCCACCAGTCTCCACTGACAAAAACAGTAATTGTATATCACAGTAGATGGGAGTTTCTCATCTACGGCTGCCTCGATCTCTTTGTTTATGTTATTGTGCGGTACTTTTACTTATGTAAAGAATCTGAATACTTCTTCCACCACTTAAAGTCACAGTGGTATTCCAGCAGCTCCAGTGTTCTGCTTGGTAAAATTACAGTTTTTGTCAGTGGACTTTGGCAGTGATAAAACGGTTGTTTCTTGAACCATTCTTACTCAATACTGCACAGATTCCAAAGATTTTTGTCTTTTTGTCCCTCTCAATCATAAGAAGAGACCTCTTACTGAACTGACATATTGAATTAACAGATGGCGAGTGGTGATGGAGTCAGACCTTGTGAAAATACCACAGCTTGGTGCATCAAAAGAAACTAACCATCAGCCAATAACATTTTCACAAACTGCCTGAAAAGGTCTAGAGAAACACAGAGTGTGAATGCCGCCAGAGCAGGACAGAGAAACATCCAACTGTAAATACTTTTTTCATGTTTTTTTTAAGTTGACATCAGCAGTATCCAGTTTGTAGGTGAGACGGTGTTGTGTTGTTGTAGTGGCTCGTTAGGAGTGTGAGGCTGCATCACCGCAGGGCTGTGCTTCTTTCTCTTTCTCCTTCTCATCGTCCAGGAAAAACAGAGGGAACATCCCCAGAATACAGCCGATGGACACACCGATGGCTTTACCCTGCAGGAGGAGAAGAAACAATTTGTTATCTGAGGATAAATGTATTCAGAGTCGGGTAGTTTTAGCTCACCAGTTCCAGGTGCCGCTTCCTTTTAAGCCATTAGCTCCAGATGTGGTTCTAACAGGATCTTACACCATATAGTTTTGCATTCGTCAGGGGTGCAAACAACATGAATAAAGCTGACACTGATTTTGTTTTCTCTCTCTTTTCATGCCTCATTTTTTGTCTCTGAATGTTTTCTCTGATGTGCCGCCTCCTCCTCCACCAGCAGCAGCAGCAGCTTGATCTCCTCGCTCCAGTTTAGATTTATTTATGGTTTTATTCTGGCTAATTTTCTTTAGTTTCATGCCAAAATGGTTGAAGGTGACTTGTTGTTAATGGCTTATATAAATTGCTACTGCAGATATAATAAAAAACTGGGGCATCCTGGTTGCCATCATCCCCAGTCATGGCATGTCATACCCCATCCTCCTCCCTTCTTTCGTCTTTTCACTGTCGGCTGTATAATAAAAGGCATAAAACGCCCCCAAAAAGAATTAAATCAAAAATGGTCTCACCATGTGAGAGCTGAGCCTGGTCTGCCACATGTCCACCTGTTTGGGCGTCAGATCTGGAACCTGCATCCCCAGTTTGGAAGCCAGAGCCTCCACATAACCTGCAAGACTACACACACATTTGTTTAATTATAATCATTCACATCATCATCATCATCATATCATCGCAATTTAAAGACGTCCTAATCCTTGAGGAAGGAAATCACTTGTTTCAAAACAAAGAGACAACGAAACCACGGTTTATTAATTTACATTTTCAATTAAAAAATGCAACAAACACCTACACAACTGTGGCTTGAACTGTTCTATACTGCACCTGTCCTCAACAGACTGCCTCCAAATAAACCTGAACCCTCAGAGACAATGTGTAGGGCTGCTGCTTACCCGAGACCTGCCAAATCTGAAACCAGGTTCCCCAGAGCTGCAGCTGCAAAAACACAAAGAGGAAAACACTTTGATCTCTGACATTCACTGATGAAACAAACCAGATTTTTGCAGCATTCCAACACTCATTTTCATTTTTCAGACTTTGTAGAGTCTTTAAAGGATCTTCAGAGCCCCTGGGGAGCCTCAGCTTGTCTCTCTGGTAAATCTAAGATTGTCCTGATCTCAGGATCTCACAGGAACTTGAGGTTTAATTCAGATTGAATCTGAGACCACAGACGACCACAACTTCTGCAGCCTTCGGCTTTTTTGATCGATTGCAGTGACTGACCAGATGTGCAGAAGTGAGGAAGTAAGCAGGGTTTGAACAAACTATAACTGAATGCAACACTGTGAATCCCTAAGGCTGGGCAGACACTGTGTTTTTATTCATCTTGTATATTGTGTTAACTCACAGTATTGATGTTAATGTTTTAATCGACCTTTCTGCACCAGCAGAACCGACAAATTCTATGCTCACACTGTACGAGTCAATCAAGCAGCCACAATGTGGAGCTAACAATGAAGCACAGAACTCCTGGCCACTTTTGTCCATTGACAATTTCAGCCTTAACAAAAAGCTGACAAAAGGAGAGAACGGCAGTGTAACTGTGCAATTCTACCATGAACCATGAAAGTAAGAGTTAAAAGAAGTGAAAATATGAAGCCACAGATGTCTGGAAGATGCAGGATGGTCTCCTCTACAGCAAAGTTCAGCTTTATAATCAGAGCTCATATTCAGTCCAGTCCACAGTGTTAGCTCTGGACTCTGGTTATATTAAAACCAGGTCATTATGGTTCATAACACAATCTTTTGACATCAGCCATGTGGGAAACTGTAGAACTGCACAGACTGCAAGACCAAACTTTCTGACCTGCCATAAATCCATCTGACAGCTGGTTGTTCAGGTGAGTAATCAGGCCTCATGACCAACTCCTAAAACTGCACAACAAACAACAATGATGTGGCAGATTCTGAATTAGCCGAGGATGGTCTCCTCAGGGCTAAAGTGGAGGGTATAGACAGTCTAAAACTGTGCACTGTCATTTGAGTGAATCACATCTTGCTCCACTCTGTGACAGATGGCTAGTTACTTTCCAGCATACTGGAGCTTATGTCGAAGAAGTTAGTTCAGGTGGTTGTGGCATCTGATAAGGATCCTCCTTGGCTCCTTTTATATCCCATCTGGTCTGGGAACACATCAGGATCCTCCAAGAAGAGCAGGAGGACGAGGTTGGGCTACCTTTCTTAACCTGCTGCCTGAATGAAGTTAACATCTAACAGGACAAACAATCAGCTGCTGTTGAAGCTATAATCCTTCTGCTGGGCCTCCAATATGTCTCCATTTGAGGAAAACTTTAGAAGCTCACCCACACATGACAACCAGAACGAACAAGTGAATGTACGTGGCCCACATACAGTACATCTCTGTAAAATGCAAGAAGATGAAAAGCAGGGAGAGGAGTCCAAACAATAGATCAAAGCAGCAAAATACAGAATGAGAGTCAGTAGGAGTGAGAGAAGGTGTGAAAGTTTTATTTCAGATCAAAGAGCACCTTTGGAAAACCACCAAGACACTAGTCAGCTTCTTTCTCTTCTGCCTTCGTGGTTTTACTGTCAGCAGCATCAGCTTCATAACAATCCAGTTAATGTACAACATCAACACTTGGCAGCTATGAATAATTCAAGCTGTGGATTTGGTTGTCACAGGGGATGGCTGACAATGTGATAGAAACTGTACTTGTTCATGGTCATTAAAAGTGTAGAGGTGCTAAGGATGTGTTTGTTCTGCCTTCAGCGGATCTCTGGAGGTTTAAAAAGCGACGATGCTTGAAGCCAAGCGAGTTTCCTGCGGGAGCTAAAACTCCAGATGGACGGCTTCGGCCTGAGTTTCCTTCAAAGAGAAACTCCTCGATGGCGTCAGAGAGAAGAAAGACGACGATAAAATCTCGCCTCATTTCACCAGCTTCTCTGACACTGATTATGTGTGACGGCGAAGTGCTGGGTGAAGAAAAACAAGTACCACAATAGAAGTCCCGCCTCAAATAAAATGCAAAAATAAGTGGAATCAGTGAACTAGTTGAGCGTCTCTGCAGGTTGGATGATAATGAAACAAATATAAAGCAGTGCCTGGACAGATAACAGCGTCAGAGCAGAGCTATTGATCTTGAGCGCATCCTCAGTCTCTGATTTGCACTTTGCAGAGGAAACTGGAGCCAAGTATCCATGGAAACGGAATAATCTCCCTCTGAAAATGAGGGAGAAGGCAAGCTCCAGTGCCTTTATGGGTTTCATGGTGTAATAAAGACCCAAACTGAGACCTGAGACTGAGACTGAGACAGAACAGCAGCCATGATGACAGCAGGATGTGCTGCAATAAAATGCAACGAGATCTAGAAGAACCCAAGTTTAGAAAAAGAGCATTTTCATTCAGCTGGTGGCATCAACAGAGCTATACAAGCAATAAAAATGTCTCTCAGGCGATGGCTGATGGAGGAGGTAGCAGTGTTTTCAGACATCACATGAAGTGTGCGACTTCCAGTCTGAATGAAAACAATAATACCTATAAAGGACGCTCTCGTCACCTGCTTTTGTCTGTGGCGTGAGGACTAAACTAATAATAACTAATAAATTTATTGCTCTACTGTGCTGTCACAGGCTTTGTGCCACTGGAAGGCTGGAAACAGATCATTTAAAAATCTGTAATGGTTTTATTTGTTGGAGTCTTTTATTGTTCCAGCTGCTAAAGGATGAAATGATGACTGAAACCATGTTGTTATACATGAAATAAATATTTGAGATTCTGAATTAATAATAGATCAAGTTACATATACTTGGACTTTATTGCTACACAGGTCTAATGAGTGTTATTCTCATCACAGATGAACCTCATGAGTATATGTTAACCGATGATTTTAGATTTGATTGTGTTTCAGCTGCAGACTGACTGCTCTGCTCCTCTATATGCTCTTACCAGCCATGGTGGAAATCCCCAGAGTGACTCCAATAGAGAGTTCAATCTGTGTTCCCTGGAGAACAGAAGAGAATAAAGAGAAATGTTGATCCAGACTCACAAAAAGAAAAAAAATGACAGAAGAAAGCTGGATCTATAATGACTTAGATTTGCTGAGATTTCATTCCATTTCATGAAATGTTTTCTTTTCCAGGCAAGTAATTCCACTAAAATTAAGCTTCATCGCTGTGTAAATAAGTTCACTTACTGCGGCAATCATGATGGCATTATCAAGGAAACCAAATCCAACAAAGGGGATGGCGTTGTGCAACAAAACTGCAAATGAGCAGAAACAAGTTAATAAACAACACTGGGAGGATTAAAACAGATAATCTGACATTTAAAGTTCAAGTCTGACAAATAACTTAAATAAATCTTCTAACAGCTAAACTGGCTCTGTCAAAATCCACCTCCCAGCTCCTCTAAAGCTCACTAATTAAGCAGGTAGGTTTAGTTTGTTTGGTGCATGCCAAAAATGAAGCTGGGACCACATGGATTTCACGAGCAATGCACAGAGTGAGGTCAGCTGCTGACTATAGCTTCATACTGAACAGACAGATGTGAGAGTTGTATGAAACTTCACGTCTGTTTGTCACTAAGAAATGACTATAACTATGACTATTCTTTTAAAGCAACACTATGTAACGTCACTGAGCAGAAGCCCTCTCTGCAGCCACAAGTGGTAATTAATTTTGTTAGGCTTCGAGCCCGAGCTGTTGAGTGGTTTTCATGTTCAGAAAACATACCCTATCAATCTCTTGACTGAACTGGAACATGGCCGAATAGTGTGTATTACCCATGATCCTCGGCTTCTGGAGCAGGAAGTGCTGTTGCTGTAACAAAACACACCAACCTCTGTTCATAATTCTTGATCTTTCTGTCAGTTTCCTGGCAGAGATGAATGCTGACACTCTAACTTTTACAGGTCAGTGAACCATCACAATGATTTTGAAGCTGGTATATTAAGGTAAAATAGTTGCATAGTGTTGCTTTAATGCATAATATGAAATAAAGTAGGACTGGATATTACAGCATTCACTACTTTTCTGACACAGTTATTTGTCTGTGCTATTAAACTGGAGTAAAGAGAATGTCAGATGCAAATCCTGGTAAGAATTTTCTTCTAAAACTAAATCTTTCTACCACAGTAAGGAATATTGTTCTGGGAAATACTCTTCCCCTGTGAGTTTAGAGAAAAACATTGGCTTCAAAATGCTGTGGGGTTTGATTATGAGGTCAGTTATTGAACCAAGGTTATCTCTGATGTTCAGACTTGACGGAACAAATTGTTATTTGACAGAGAGATAAGACAAGAAAAATCAACAAAACTAATTACAGTCTGTGTTTGTGTGTCACTGACCAAACCCATTTCATCTACAATATCAAGGCAAAAAAAAATCGAAAACACTTTTTTCAGTCTGTAACCTCACTGCTGCCAATAAATCCCACACACTGGTACATTAAAAAGCTCTGTGTAACATTAAGGTTTCATGATCATCATCCAACGTCCAACTCACCGCAGTGTTTGTGGCATGTGTACCTGGTGGCAGTGTGTCTCGCATGCCGAGCGGCGGTGTAGCTCTGATGACATTGACCGCACAGCCCGTGGTGCGGCTCATGCGATGCACGGTGGCTGACAGGTTGCGGAGCTGCGCCTGCAGCTCGTATAGCAGCGCCGCGTGCACGCGAAGCATTGTGTCGGCCTTGGCGTGACGCAGCTCCAGAGAATGCAACCGCTGGTCAAAGGTCAAGTTTAAACGAACACTTTCTTCACCCTGAGAGAAAGAAAGAAAGAGGTGTTGATGAGGTTAATGAGGGTCAGGCTAAAGACAAAAAGCAGATAAGAAACTGTAGAGTTGAGAGAATCCACGGTGAAAATGGGAAATCCATTAGTGCATGATTCAAAGGTCATGCAAACACAGCAAATCATGTGAACTTGCTGAGACTGCTGCACAACAGTCACCCTTTAGTAAGAAAAATACACAGTAGCTTTTGTTACTTTTACTTCATCTTGGCATTTAGCTACAGCCTCATTTATATGGTAAAATAAACTGAAATACCAGGATGTTGGATCATCAAGATCATCATCAATTACAGCAAAGAAAAGTAGGTGAACTTAGCCTTTGTTTAGCTTAAATGCTCAGATTTTGACCAGGAATGGTCTGGAGACACTGGAGCCCAGAAAAATTCTCCCTGGGTCAGGCAAACTCATAAGGATGCAGGACCCTGGCCAAAAACCTGCAGCTAATCCTGTTAGCATTCAGGGTTAAGGAGGACTTAGTGGGTGTCAAGACAGAGAGATAAAGACAGACAGAGAGATAAACAGAGAGACAAAGAGACCTGCCTGAATATAGGCACAATAATATCAACTCAGGTGCCTTCACCACAAGGGGGCATGTGACACTCAGAGAGCTTAAGTTTTCTGTCTCTCATTGTGTCTTTAAACAAACATAAACTGGTGAACAGACAGTCTACCTGCACCTCCAGGGCCTTGACTCGATGCCGGTGGTTCCTCAGCTCCTCCTGCAGCTCTGACATCGTCTCCCTCATCTCCTCCAGCTGCTCCTTTCTGTTCTGGTTCTCGTGCAGCCAATTGGAGATGTCGTCTGTGCAGCGGAACATATCTGGGCAACGTTTCTGCGATGTTCCCACAGGGGGCAGCGTTGCCATCAGCCGGCACTGGCCGTTAGACATCAGCTGGCTGCTGTACTCTCCACACCGTGCCGATGAAGTAACAATAGTCCTGTTGAAGGTTTGACTGGTGCCGTCGTCAACACCAGTGTTGCTGCTGTGCATCACCGGTGGGGCAACAGGGGAAGGATCAGGGTGTGTTTCCAGGTGGGAGGGTGGAGGATGCCAGTCAGCGTCCCCATAGTTGTCCTTGTTTATGTCTGATATGTCCCAGTTTGTTTCAAAGTCCATGTCTGGTATATCCCTGCTTGTTTGGGTATTCATGTCCAGTACCTCGGCAGTTGTTTCTCTGAAGGAGTTGGGGTGTACGTCTTCATCGTGGCCAATGTCTGGGTGTTCATCAGAGGTCTCAAAGTCACCAGTGACAGGCTGGAAACACCAGCCGGTCAGCAAGACAAAAATCGGTAAAACAAATTCCCACTTCATCCTGAGCATTCAATAACTCGTCCTTCCTGGTTGTTGTTGCCTTTTATCCATAGCAACTTCAAGTTAAGTCAAGAAACAGGACGGGTTTCAATTACCAGATCAACATCGAGGTCCGACATCATAGCTGCAAGATGAGGTCCAGACCTTTTCCAATGTTAGACTTGAGTTGTAGTCTTCTATTCAGGATGGGGGAGAAGTGTTGAAGAGCTGAAATAAAGTCCAGATGAAAGTCCTAGATTTAAGAGCTGTTGAGCAGAGAGAGGACCACATTCAGATCCTGGGATCCCTAACGCCTAGGATTGCCAGTATTTCTATACGACTGGATGAATTGTCCAAGATTAACATTCTTGTACAGGGTTGTACTTTTCATAGCATTAACATCTTTTATATTTGACTTTACCTTGTCCTTAAATGCACCTTCAAGAAAGCTCTTAGCTGTATTATCACATGATGACAATACAACTTCAACAGTAAAATTAAGGCTGAATAAATGTTGACGGTGAGCGTCTATCTTCAGAAGAAAGCTGATCCTCTTAGCAATCAATGGAAACCAATCAAGCTAAAAAAACTGATGATAAGCTTTGGAAAATACCCAGCAGGCAATGCAGCCAATAGGCTAACACATTAAAAGTGTATTTTATTGTCCTTTGGTCAACATGAATCTCATTTTTAAGTTGAAGCACACAAAGTATATATATGTGAACCACATTCCTACCTGTTGCCTGATATGTCCCAGCACTGAATCCACCTCAATGGAAAAGCACCAGGACAGCCAGGAGACTGTGTGTGTGTGTGTGTGTGTGTGTGTGTGTGTGTGTGTGTGTGTGTGTGTGTGTGTGTGTGTGTGTGTGTATGTGTATATAACATCTTATCTGATAATCTTCTACAAGAGTTGGTAGCCATTGTCCTGGAAAAGCATGTGGGATTAGAATAATGTGACTACGAGTTACGATAACTGGCATGAGTAGAGATAATTCTAAAACACATTAGAGAATAACAATTAATTTAACTGGTGTTACTGAAGAGTACGTCAGCTGAGCGCTGCTCACACTAAGAGGAATTTCACATTAAAGGACTGTAACTTTAATTTACCTCATATGTCTGATTCAAACTGCTAAAGCTTCACATTAGCTTAAGCTAAACTCTAGACTAGGTCCAAAGACAAATCAGACTGATCAACAGCTGCAATGTGTCAAAATTCATTGTGAGTATTGAGGGACGCTTTAAATGACAGTTGATGAAACAACATTGTGTAACTATTTTTAATGATACAGTGACTCATAATAGTCATTAAAGCAGGGAGAAGACTTTGCGTAAAACAGTTACTATTTTTGTCCAGTGGAGACAAAGAGAGACAGAAAGATAAACTGAATTTAATTGTAGAAGTTGAAGTGAACAATGTTCCTCCAGTTCTAATGCTGTGTCATTAATGTCATTGGTTTGCTTGTTTGATTTTTCAACATGCCATTACCTCTTCATATTCTTCCTGAACATACTAGAGAGAGTCTGTGTGTGTGTGTGTGTATAATGGATTGAATGGAGGTTCAAGGCTGTGGGAGTCCTCTAATGGGTTTATATTTACCTTCCTGCCTCGAGACGCTGCTCAGTTTGTTCCATTAGAAAAACAGGAAAAAAACCCTCAAAAGTTAAGAGCAGCTGACTTTAAGTACTGCATGTTCACTTTAGTCAGTTTAGAAAACATTATATATTTGACATCCAAAGCATTGACTGGGTGAATTTCAATTCCTTTTTACACCAAAGCAGCAAAGGTATTTTAATGAACATCATATGAATGCAGGGTTGTATTTGACACAAGACAAAGGCAGAGCGTGTCAGTCCATGTCATGAGTGTAAAAGACGCCTGAGACCAAAACCAACACAACCAAGCAACATATGTTTTGCAGCTAAATTATAATGGATTCTGGCTGTCACCATGTTGCTGCAGACTAAACTAATACTTCACTTGGCATTAAATAAAGGACATATAATAATCAGTGAGCTTTAGAGGTGCTGACAGCCTGGCTGGCTCTTTCCCCCTGTTTTAAGTTTTTGCACTAACCAGCTGCAAACACTGAAAGACAACAGGTGAGCAGATTTCACAGAATGTCACACAGTTTCTTTAAGGTGAGGGTGAAGAGACACAGAGCTGAAGTTGGTCCTGATCGGCCTTTACCCCCGCTGGTCCAGTAAACATGCCAATCCCCTTCAGATTCATCATTAGTCACCCTGAGGGCTCAGACAATGGAGAGACACTGCAGCAGGCGAGTGTGTGTGTAACTGTAGACTCTGACCCGCAGGTCTGAATCCTCTGTTCCCCTCTGTGACAACATGTCACTTCAGTGTTAATCTACCTCATATGTCAGCTGACATTTAACACTCAGCTGCGTCAGGCTGAAGGCTGCCGTATGCTTCATCATTTTTGTCCTTTTGTCTTCAGGTTTTGGTGACTTTTAAGTACAAGTTAAAGGATGACGTGGTTCCTCTGTGGGCTGTTTATTCTTCATCTAATGGGTACTGTACACAAATTAAATAGTCAACACTGACATTATAAAAACACCAACTATCTCTTTGTGTCCAAGAGACGTCCATGAGACATGGCAGTGATATGCAACACACAACATGCCTTTTTATTTTTAATCTTTTGCATGTTTGTGTGCTGCTGTGTGTAACAAGCGTCACTGACTTCAGACCAGGTTTTTGTTGGTCAATTGTACAATCACTTTCTGCTGCCTCAACATAGCACCTGACTGCATCTCATTTTAAGACCAACATGGCTCACATGGATCACTAAAGTCATAAGATTACATCCTCTGGGGAGCATGAATGTCCCAGTAGCTGTTGAGATATTTCAGTCTGGACCAAAGAGCCTCACAGAGCTGTTTACGTCTTTGTCGACTCGTCCTCCCAGAAAGTTAAACTTTTGAGTTTAAGAGGTTTTCATTCAAAAGTGGTGATGGGTGGTTGTAATGATGATGATGATGATGATGATGATGATGATGATGATGATGTGTGTGTGTGTGTGTGTGTGTGTGTGTGTGGGTGGAAGAGGAGGGGATGATATCTCATTTATTGTCCATTTTCATGCAGCAGTGTGTGTTTACCAGCATGAATGAGGGAAGGATGGGGAGATTTCAGGTAATGACGTCATTGTCCGTTCTTCCGCTTGTGTGTGTGTGTGTGTGTGTGTCCTTGGCTGACAGGATATAAAACTGGCTGGTCAGTTGGAGGGACAAAAGTGGAGGGGAAGAAGTCTTTGTCCAACAGCCGAACAACAAGCAAACGGTGTAGAGAGAGAGACAGGACATTGTGGTGAGTATCTTCATTATCTTTTTCCTCAAATTAGGTTTTTTTTTATACGTAATGTATGGGGTAATATCGATCTGATTATACAAAATGATCGATAAAAAAAAAGATAACATGAAGAAAATTAAAAATTCAGACATCCTGTAAAACAGACATAAGATAAAAATCCAAGATGTGAAACCTCAAGCATAAAAAACAGGAAATATTATTGGTAGGCAGATCAGTAAAAATGACTTTTACATGTATTATTAAAGCAAAAGATGAGATAAGAGAAGAAATTAATAATTTGTAGCATTTAATGACTTTTCTTGGTAAAATATGTTTTTGTAAATTTCTTACACTGCTATAATTATTACAGCACAAAATAAATGATTGTGAAGTTTTACTTCTACTACTAAAAATACAGAAACTCTTTCAGAAAAATGTGTTTAACAAATGGCTTCTATAGTATTATTTTATATTTGTTACTGATGCGTTAAAATGTAAATTGTCAATGTTTTGCTGCATCTTAAATATACAGAATTTTTTATTACAGATTGTGAATACAGAGCCAATTTTAACTACTTTTTACTAATTTTATAGCATTTCATCGTATTTTGTGGGATGATGTTTTATTTTTGAAATAAAAATTAACTAGCCATGGTGGAAGAAATATTCAGAACTTTTACTTTAATAAAAGTAATGTATAAGTCAAGGTAAAAAAAGAACAGTAAAATTCCTGCATTCAAAACTGTACTCAGTTCAGTGCAGAAATCATGTCTGCAGCACTTTATCTTGCAGCTGTTAAAAAATAAAGTAGCAATAAAAATACTGTATAAGAAAAAAAAATATGACTGAAAATCACATCACTGTCCTGACCAGGCCGTTTCAACATTATACAGGCTATTTTACATATATATTTAAATAATACAATGTATTTTAAAATATTTCAAGTCAGTTGTGTGCATATGTGTGGTTTGATATTTAGTCTACACCGTTTATTTTTTATTGCTGCTTTATTGTGTTGTATTTTGTCTGTGCTGTAAATATGAACCAGCCCAGGACTGACAATGTAAATGTTTGAGAACTGTTTTACAAATAAAGATAATTTTTTGCTAAAATACTTTTTTATAATTAATAATATTTATTTCTTAACTCTCAAAACCATTGTTGGACTTGAATTAAGCTGAATTCAAACTGACTGTATGCGTAACGATGAAGGCTTTTTATTTTGTACTCCTGCAGATCACAGCCCTTCATGTTGTGTGTGTTGGTTGCCCCTGATTATTGACAGAGAATGTGTCCTGTGTATTATTGGTGGTTGTGACGGTGCTATGGCCAGAGGAGTTGTCAGTCAGTGCTGGGATATCCTAGCTGTGAAGTTAATAATGAGAACAGCATGAAGGTAACACACAATAATAACACACACAGGTCATACATAAACATATATATATGTGTATATAATACATGATGTCAAGAATTGTTACAGGGTTTGTGCTCTTGACTTTTTAAAATATAGTGTCAGGTGCTTGTGGCCAAGAATAAACAGAAAAACTGCCAACGCACCGACACCTAAAGTAAGAGGCTGTAAAGATGTAAAAAGAGCAAATTTCTGTCACATGTAAAGAGGGACACAGACACAAAAAAGGAACAAAAATCATCAGGAGGACCATTGACAGCACAACCTACAGCACCAAGTCCCTCCTGAGACATAAATAGGCCGTCGACTATCAACAAAGACTAATCAGGACGAGGGAAGCGAGGCGCACCAGGTGTTCCACATGAACCCATCAGCCCACCCAGGTGGAGCCACACAACCTGCACAGAGAGCAGAATAATTATACTGACAATATGTGCAACACCCATTCTCCTGTAGGCACTGATATACAGTCCATACAAGACCCAAGAAAATCCCAAGAATAAAAACTATCTCAGTGTTGTGTGTGTGTCCCTGCTTTAAGTCAGTGCTGTTGTTGACAGGAGAGTGGTGTTAATACTCTCATCTAACTCCCAGAAACAAAGTTAATACGCCTACTTTCCAAAATGCTGAACTACTCCCTTGCTGAAGGGCACCACAGTTAAAATCGCAGATTGCAGTTTTTGACCATTAGATGGCAGAAAAACCCTGACAATCCACGATCTGCTGGAGTTAGATTTAGCAGCCCAGTATTTGTTTGTGTTATTGTGTGACTTTCAGTGGCAGGACAAGTATTCAGATCCTTTGCAAAAATACCACAAAATAACACAAACACAGAGATGGAGGCAGTGGTATTCCAGTAGCTCATCAGATTACACTGCAGCAGCTGTTTGCTCACTCTTGTCCCCATCAATCATTTAAAATAAGGCCTCATTTCAAAACTAGCAGAGTACTTTAAGGTAGAACCTAATGGTTGCATATAAATGTACTTCCTTGTTCGCTCTGTTCATTTATTACAGTAAACATCTAAATACATTTTCTCTGTGTGCTCCTGCAGGAGTGTATCCAGCTCTGTCAGTCTGACCTCACCGCTGAGACACCAGTCATCCCAGGCGACGGTCATCTCCAACCTCCCTCTCTGTCAGACCCAGAGTCCCTGCCTTCCCTCTCTCTGTTACTCTCCTCCTCCTCCTCCTCTCCTCAGGCCAAACGCTCCTACTCCATGGAGCATTTCCGCTGGGGAAAGCCTGTCGGAAGAAAGCGTCGCCCGATCAAAGTCTACACCTCCAACGGCGTAGAGGAGGAGTCAGCCGAGGTTTTCCCCGGAGAGATGAAGAGGCAGGACCTCGCCAGTGAGGTGATGGCAGAAGAGGACGAGGAGAAGGCAGCAGAGGAGGAGCAGGAGCAGCCCCATGACGTCCACGAGAAAAAAGACAGCACGTACAAGATGAAGCACTTCCGTTGGAGCGGCCCGGCGGCCAGCAAACGCTACGGTGGCTTCATGAAGAGTTGGGACGAACGCAGCCAGAGGCCTCTGCTCACGCTCTTCAAAAACGTCATCAACAAAGATGTACAGGAGCAGAAGAGGGAGCAGTGAGGGAGGAGGGAAAGGAGGAAGAGAGAGAGAGATAGAAGATGAGCAGACAGAGAGAGTTTTCCACAACAACACCTTCATCTTATTGAACAAGTTCTCCAAACTAAATACTAAATTTGTCTTTGCCTTCTAAAGCAACCCTGCAGGCAACACTGTCTCCTCCAAATCACATTTATATTCTACTCATTTGTTTTTCCATTTGCATTCTGATGAAACTTCTTTAATTATGTTCACAAACAATGACAATGTTTAAGGTTGCAACTAAGGAATCTTTACATATTGATTAATATGACCATTTTTAGTCTCTAAAATATTATAGACTTTCTCATGATTCTCCATTGAGGTTGTGAAATGTCTTGTTTTGTGCAACCAACATGCCACATCCCAAAGATATCCACTTTGCAATGAGGAAAATACAGTAATGTTCAAAATTGACATTTTTAGTTGAAAAGTGATTTAAATGATTCATCAATTATTGATTAATAGACTGATTGTTCCAGCTGTGCGGTGAAGTGCTACATTCCTGAGCTGCACTGCACCAGCAAACCATCCTGACACAGTCCTGATGAAGCAGATTATCAGTTTTGATCATTAAACTCTCAGTAAATATTAAGATGCTTCTTTTAACTTTGATTGTTGCTTATTTAGTGATAAATATGTGTATAATGCTGTAAAGAAATACTGCAGATTTGAAGCCAACTTTTCAGGGGCTTTAGCTGAGTGCTGTGAATGCCTAAACATAACAATAAAAAAAGTTTGATCATGCTTTAAATGCTACGAGTGTATTTGTATTGCAGCAATGGAAAACAAATGAATGATTGAAATACACTATCATAATTCATTTTGCAGGTATGTTCAGTTCTGTTTTTGACATAATATGACATAACAGTGATCCATGCGTCATTAGGTTTCTGTTGTAAACAAAATACATATTAAAGTAATTTCAGGGTGAGAGCAGGACAACATCTCTGTGGTTCAGGTTTGGCTCAGGCAACTCAAACTGTTAAAGATGAGACTTATTGTCATCTTGATTAAAAGTTAACTGTCAGAAGGAAAAAAGAATAAAATCTGTGATTTCCCTTCTTCATAAATCAGGCTGTTTGATGCACCGGTTCACCCTCACCCCCTCACTGACACCCACTTCCTACCAGCATGGAACAGGAGCAAAAATATGGAGGAAAAAGTTGCATGCTAAAATTTGCTAATTAGCATTACTCACATTCACAATCTAACTTGTGATGGCCCTGGACTCTCTCTCTCTCTCTCTCTCTCTCTCTCTCTATATATATATATATATATATATATATATATACATATCTTCAGTGTTTCACTTCCCTCTCTGAGATCAGTTACCGTGGCGACAGGCAGGCGTCACTGATGAACCATGACAACAGACAGGTTTCAGTACTAAAGATAAAAAGTTAAAAGTGGCGTTCTGCTCTTCATGTGTATTTTTTACTAGAGTACAAATCTAAGGTTTTAATTTTTAAAAAATATGATGCAGGAAAATTTGAGAGGGAGCCTCTCTATGAGGAAAAGATAAATTACCTGCAACAAACTGTTAGTGTGGAAAGAAGCAGGAGGAAATAACATTTCATGTTTCAGCTGAATTTTAAAAATGTGTATTTTTGTATCACAATTGTATTGTTGTGTTACATAACATTTTGTGTAATTACTTATTTCATTTCCATTACACATTAACACACAGTATGCCTCACAAGTGTTTAAACTAATCACACCACACAGTGGCGCCATTTACTCAATGTTGTCTTTTACTTGACAGTAAATTATGAATCTGATTCTTCAAGCAAAGTAACTTGTTCACATTTCTGTCAGTGCTCTAAAAATGAGACAGTAGTCTTTAATGAGAGCACTTATGGGCAATTTGCACTGCAACTCTGTGATTTAGATATGTTCATCAAAACTTCACACAGTAATTGTTAAATAAATGCATAAATGAATAAATGTCACCCATTCTGAATCCCTTGTCCACCATTACATACATATTTCTATCTACAATTTTCTGCACAACTGAATAAATCAGTGTCTGAGCTTATGGAATATAACATGAGTCATTTAAACCAGTGGCTGAAATGTCATGTCAGTTGTAAAAATAGACCATCTTTTTCTCTCTGTTCACAAGTTGCTCTTTAATTAGCAGCTGCGACAGTGTGGCAGGTATTGGTTTCACCTTGTGAGTCTGTGCATGTGTGTGTCATCATGGTGGAGACACCTGCTGTAGCGGGAACTTCCACAGAGGCGGTTTTGAGTAATTGGGCAGGTGTAAAAATGTCTGTTAGTGAACAGATTCTGTCACCACAACAGCATCATAACCTTTAAACATACAGTTGTTTATTTCCCCCCTTTTTATACATGCAACACTGTGTCAGTAACAACTAACAAGTCTCTGTTGGAGTCAGTCAGAGCATTTCCATAGAGAGCCACTTTGCATCAGCAGCACCATGCTCCAGTGCTCTGGGAGAGTTTATAGTCCTGAGAGTTGAAGACTGGATGACTGACAGCTGTCCTTCATGACAACAGAAGCCACAGAAATCCTCCTCATCAAAAACATGACTTTGATCTCCGTCCTCATCTGGACTCTCCTCTGCTGCTGCTTCACAGGTAAAGTCCAGAGAATCAAACTCCTCTCCTCTATCAACATCCGTCCCTCTAGAATGGAAGCCCACAAAACCATGGCGGCTGCTTTTATGTTTCTGTCTCTGTATCCTCAAATTCCAGAGGCCCAGATCACAGTGACTCAGTCTGGAGCAGTGAATCTGCTTTGGGGCTCTGCCATCACATATGAGACCAGTCAGAATGTTTATAGTTCAAACCGTTTAGCCTGGTACCAACAGAGAGATGGAGAAACTCCTAAACTTCTTATTTACGATACTACCACTCAGGCATCAGAGGGATTCCAGATGGTTTGCAGGCAGTGGATCAAGCTCACAGCTTCACTCTGACCATCGATTGGAGTCAGGCTGAAGATACAGCAGTTTACTACTGTCAAGTTTTCACTATATCAGCAGTAAAGATCTGTTCACAGTGAAAAACGTCGTACAAAAACCTCCCTCAGTCAGACTGGGCAAATGAACTGACTGCAGCTGGGAGCTACTGCAGGAGACTGATACAGTTCACTGAGACACACACACACACACACACACACACACACACACACACACGCTTTTTACGCATAAACACACTGCATCGCTTGCAGCATTAAGTGGATTCCTTGTTCCTCATTGTTACCTTGACAGCAGTGAACATTAGTCATGGTTTAATAACAAAAAGCTGAATGCGGTAGGAATCCACCTTATTTCCTCCATCACAGCTTCTCTTGTCCAGTCATATCAGTTATGATCCAATGTTTGAATCAGTTACAAAAATTTAAGAGGCAAATAGGACAGTTATTGAAAAAACGGTCCGCGAGCCTTTGGCCTCAAGCTTCTCACTGGATCCATTATCTCATCTATGACACTGCTTAAGATCATGTCATGTGAACCAAAACTGAAGAGCAGCTACTGAATGGACCTTGTGCTGAAATGGTTTCAACTGTCAACCATGACCTTTAAGTCTCAACTCAGTCCATGTGAAGTTGTTAAAATTCACAACATGAAGACATTTAAGCCTCCATCACTGCTCAGGCTGTTACTACATAGACCTGAGACACGGTAAAGTCCAGAACAAACTCCTCTCTATCACTATCCATCTTCTAGCTCAACAAAACCATGACGCTGCTTTATGTTTCTGTCTCTGTGTCCTCAGAGTCCAGAGGTCAGGTCACAGTGACTCAGCCTGGAGCAGTGAGTGCTGCTGTGGGAGGCTCAGTCACCATCAACTGTAGGGTCAGTCCACAGGTTGCTGTAGGTTCAAAGAGTGGGAAAGAACTTTTATCCTGGTACCAACAAAGAAATGGAGAAACTCCCAAACTCCTCATTAGCTACATTAGTGAACGAGCATCAGGGATTCCAGGTCGTATTTCAGGCAGTGGAACAAAGACGGACTTCACTCTGACCATCAGTGGAGTCCAGGCTGAAGATTCAGGAGATTATTACTGTCAGAGTCAACACTGTTTAAACAGTCAGGATGTGTTCACACAGTGAAAAAGCGTCGTACAAAAACCTCCCTCAGTCAGACTGAACAGAAACTGAACTGACTGCTGCAGCTGGAAGCTACTGCAGAGACTGATACAGTTCACTGAGGACACACACACACACACACACTAAAAGTTAATCTTCTATTATTTGAGTGGTGACATCCTTTTTGCCAAATTATCATTATGGAGTCTGAATAAAAGCACATTTCTGTGAGTTTGTTTTGCCCTGAGAACTAGTCTGATTAACTGCAAATGAAAGCCACATGCAGGGGAACATCATTAGTGGTAAAGGAGCATTTCAAAACGTGAATTGCATTATAGCAGCCATAATATTAACCTTAGCAGCACTGACTGTTCAGTAATAAATGTTACAAAATCAAATAATATTACATAAAGAATATCCAAATGTTATAAGTATCATGACATATCTTTAACTCACTTTACTAATTATGGCTCATACAATCCCGATGGTTATATAAAAAAAATAAAGCATCAGCAGTGTATAAAGTCTGAACAACAGAGGATCCAGGATGGAGCCTGGTGGGATACCAAAACTTAACCACTGGTCAGTGTTGACCAAATGAGACAACATCATCTCTGTCTGACAGAGGAGACTTAAACCAGTTTAACACTGTGACACAGAGGACAACATACACTCAGTGGTACACCTTTATTAGGTACACCTGTAGACTGAAATGTAATCCAGTGGAACAGCCCTGCCAAAAAATTCAGTCTATTCAAATTGATCATATGTCTATTATCAAGGTCATAGTTAGAAGTGTGGATGTACTGATCTACATTATATTGAGA
>BRZM01000037.1:8062449-8233726 GCA_033238685.1 Lates japonicus | reverse complement strand
CACGTTACGTTGTTTGTTGAATTGACTGAAGAATGAAGATAGCGCCGAGGATTCGAAATGTCAGAACCTTCGATCCTTTTTCTTATTGCGTTTATATTGTCTCTGATGTGTTTCGAAATCGCCTGTAATCACCGAAGAACACCATCACCGTCAGATCACGGGTTTCGTAAATTCCACCGTGTAAGCCAGCACCTGACATCGCGAAATTGTTTGAAATCCTCACCCGTTGTCATTTCCAGCGGCTCGATACCTTCAGTCAACCGTACGACGATTGCGCCGACATGCACGGCGGAGTGCTTCAGCGAAAGTGAACACGTGCAGCGACTGCGGAGCAGCAGTGACCGACACAAACCGCCGTGAGCAGTGGCCCATCCGTCAACAGTGCTGCAACCACGGTGTTCCGGCGCCTGATCGAGCCGTCGCAAACCCCGCCTGTCGATTGCGTCTCCCAGGCGATACCGTCCTCATCGCGGCGCCGTCTCCCCTCCACGAGAGCCGAAAGCCGCTCGCTGTGCCCGGTCAGCGGGCCCCAGATCGAGTTCGGCCCGCGATCTATTGAACAGCAGCGTGCATGGGAGGAGAGTCTTCGGGTGATGACGGCTTCACAAGAAAGATCTCGTAGCCCCGCAGACCAGTGAGGAGGCCTGCACCCAGTCAATTCGCCCGAGACCTCGGTCTCAGAGCATCGATGAGAAGATCAGCGTTCAGTCCTGACCGATCAGACTTCCGTCATCGGTTTCATTTCTCGTTATCGCCTCAGCTGCAACGTCTCTTGCGTCCTCTGTCGCCCAGACATTCAACTTCAACAACGATCTTCACGTTGCAATGATGTTACGCCAGTCACTAAGACAACAACATCATTCTATTCACCCAACATTCTCCCACGGATTGCCTCAACAAACGACGACTGTAACCGCGCAGTCAGACCTCTCCGTCTCGGCGACGATTTTGATGAACGAACCATGACAGAGGAAAGAGAGACAAACATCATTTCACGAGCCTGGTTACATTGTCCAAAACCTCGACACTTTCGAAGAGTCAGAAACAAAACATCATATCGTCTCAAAAGACGTCAGCAAACATCTTATTGCTTGTCTCAGATTTCGAGAATATGTTATAGTAGTGTTATTTTCATTAAATAGTTCATTAAAGAATAGTAACAATAATAAACAACAAACAAACAACCTTGTTTCTGTTGTTGTTGTTTGTTGTTTGTTGTTGTTTTTTGTTCTTTTGGTAGTCTTGGTGTTGTTTGGTGAACTATCCAACACTGACATGAAAACCATGTTCTCAGAATCTGAGATAAGCAATAAGATATTTTACTGACGATACTCTTTTGCAGACGATACTTGATATTTTGTTTCTAATCCACTAAAGTCTTGTCAGGGTTTTGGATATGTGTAAACTCATAAAATGTCTCTCTTTGTCTCTCTCTCTCTTTCCCTCTGTCATAGTTCATTCTTCATAAAATCATCACCAGTTAAGAGAAAATCTGACTCTGACATGAGTTACAATCATCATTTGTTGTTGGTATAAAATAATCCATGGGAGAATATTTGATTGGAATAAAATAATCTTTATTGTCTTAAAGCAACAACATAAGCATCATTACAACAATGAAAAGATCATTATTTAAAGTTGAATAATGGTCTGATGATAGAGGGAGAGAGAGAGAGACACAAAGAGAAAGACAGTTGCAGACTGAGAGCAGTAGCAGAGTAAAACCAGTAGCAGAGTCCCAGTGAATCAGGTCAGGACTAACACTGGTCTCTCCTCAGTGTCTCTAAGACCGAAGTCTCAGAGCCCCGGGTGGCCTCACAGGTTTCAGAGCCCATCCTCCTCCACTGGTCTGCAGGAGCCCTGTGGGCAGTTGCCCAGCTGTAGAGGCCGGCCTTCCCCACCACACCCCGGGTTTGGTCTCCTCCCAGCTGCTGTTGCGATGCAGCTGGCCCACCTTCCTGTGCCAGACCTAGTCTGAGGCCCTTGGCCAGGTGCGCGAGCGGGCTTCCCTGGTCCAGCTCCTCAGTGAGGGGGGCAGCACTGTCACGGTGACGAGTATCACCGAGACACCAATCAGCTTAGAGGACAGGGACCACACAAGGTCAATCAAACACCAGACACTGGACACCTTTTTAATGGTGTGAGAGTTACATTTTCTCCCTTGAATGAAGTTTGTGTCAGATGTTTTCTGCTCCACCAGTCACTCACTCACATTGTTTCACTTTGCTAGAAGCCTCTCAAGCATGTCAGAAAGTATGAGAGAATCATCGCATAGCTTGACCTGAAATATATCAAAACTACACTGGAAATAACAATAAATAGATTTTACAAAGTTTTAAACAATTTCCTGAGAATTATCAAAAATTCTTAACTACACAGTGGGAACATTTACAAATACATGTGATAATCTGACAATGATTAAATGTTCTTCATGTTGAATTCAAACATACTTTTTAAATGATTTCAAACTACATCAGAGACAATATAAAACACAATAAAAGGATCAAAGGTTTCTAACATTTTCAAATCCTCATCTTTATCTTCATTCTTTTCAATTCAATTTCAACAAAGTGAATGTTAATTCATCCTAGAAAAATTATCAATTAGGTTCAGAATTAAAAAGGAATCTTAGAAAACATATTTCTAACAGAATTGAAATGTGATCTTTTGTACAGTTCAACTTAAATTTCTTCATGACAAGAATGTGTAAAGAAAAGTTTAGTAAAACTGCTCTGAGCTCAGCTCCATGATGAAGGAGAAGAAATAAAAACATAATTACTAGAAGTGTTATAAATAAAACAAGATCATTTTGTCTGCTGCAAACATTCAAAAACTGAATTCAAAACATTATGTTACATTGTTGTTTTTTTTAGTATTTATGCAGAAACTTACTTTCAAATTCCAGTTTGGTTCCTCCACCAAAAGTCCACCACAGTGATACAAGCTCATTGAGCCGTCGTACAAAAACCTCTGACCGTAGAGAGACACGGCTCTCTGACTTTGTCAGACTGAACTAAATCTACAGCTTCTCATGATAAAACATTAAAGGACATGATGCAATTGTTTTTATTCACAGGTGCTCTAAAAAATGTAAATCCTTAAATTCAGGATAAGCCTTTTTGGTTTCTCAAATCCAAACTGTGGAATGTAAAAAAAAAATAGTAATGACAAACTTCAAAATGTCTTCTGTGATTTTAATAAGCAAGAGATAAAAACTGGGCTAATTAATTAACAGAAATATAAAACATTAACTTACTTCCAAATTCCAGTTTGGTTCCTCCACCAAAAGTGTACCACAGTGATACAAACTCATTGAGCCGTCGTACAAATTTTTGTAAAATGTTTTTGCTGGTTTGAAAACTGACAATAACATAGAACCACAGGTTTAAAAAAAAAAATCATTCATTTCATTTTTTCATATACATTAATCTTAAAGAAAAATTAAGGTACCGTAACAACACATTAACATATAAAAACATATTCTCAATAGAAGTTGTCCAGACACATGAAAGCAAAAGTACATAAAAATAAGTATTAACACATCACAGTCAACAATCTGATCAACTGATTGATCATTGATGAACAGCATCATCAAGTGATTAAGTCCCTGGTAAGGTCAGTCATAGCATTTCCATAGAGAGCCACTTTGCATCAGCAGCACCATGCTCCAGTGCTCTGGGAGTTTATAGTCCTGAGAGTTGAAGACTGGATGACTGACAGCTGTCCTTCATGACAACGAGCTGAAATCCTCCTCATCAAAAACATGACTTTGATCTCCGTCCTCATCAGGACTCTCCTCCTGCTGCTGCTTCACATTAAAAGTCAGAGAATCAAACTCCCTCTCCTCATATCCGTCCCTCTGAGTGAGCCCACAAAACCATGATGCTGCTTTATGTTTCTGTCTCTGTCCTCCAGAGTCAGGAGGCCAGGTCACAGTGACTCAGTCTGGAGCGGTGGTCTGTGGGAGGATCTGTCTCCATCAGATGTAAGACCAGTCAGGATGTTCGTGTTTGGAACAACTTCTACCTTTTAGCCTGGCGTAACAGAGATGGAAACTCCCAAACTGCTTCCATTGCTATGCCACTGGGCATCAGGGATTCAGAGTGCATTTTACAGGCAGTGGATCAAACTCAGCTTCACTCTGACCGTGGTGATCCCAGGCTGAAGATGCAGCAGTTACTGCTGTGAGTCAACACTATATCAACAGTCCAGTACGTGTTCACACAGTGAAAAAGCGTCATACCGCCTCCCTCAGTCAGACTGAACCAAACTGAACTGACTGCTGCAGCTGGAAGCTACTGCAGGGAACTGATGGATTCACTGAGACACACACACACACACACCCGTGGTCTATCTATAGTTATGATGAAACTAATTGACGCCATTCCTGCAGACCTGAAAACCAAGTCTGCCATTATTGTGCTGAAGTTAGTTAGAAAAAACAGTAGCGGTTTCAAACAAGAATTTTCCCACACAACCTTAGAAAAACATATGCAAACAAACTAACACAGATGCTCACATAACAATAGAGACAATTATAAGACATTTCAACCACTTTATCCTCAATAACCAATGCATATAAATGTCCTTGTATACAATATTATTTTCACAATAACTATCCATGGTTCCTCTTTTATGTCTTCAATTTTTCTGAATTCAATTAAGAATAACACAAAAATATAAGACAACTTTTGCAATTACAGCACCATAAAATCTGTCCATACACTATTGACATTCTATTGTACATTTTCCTGAAATTCTCACTGTCCTTCCACACCGTCATCATTAAAATTGAGCAATTGTTGTTCTTCAAAAGTTGTGCAGTGATAGATTTAAACTCTTGTTCAGCTTTAACAGAATACAGACTGACTGAAGAATTTTTCCTCCAATACAATCCTCATTTATACTCTTTTATGAAGCTAGGTTCCAGTTATTTTAACTATGAGCTACCCACAAATCAAAGTCGAAAAAACTCAAGA
This sequence comes from Lates japonicus, assembly GCA_033238685.1. Taxonomy (NCBI): domain Eukaryota; kingdom Metazoa; phylum Chordata; class Actinopteri; family Centropomidae; genus Lates; species Lates japonicus. The sequence goes on along the minus strand of BRZM01000037.1, from coordinate 8,228,747 downwards.
TCTTGTTTTAATTTTTTGAATATTGTTTCCTTTGAGGTATATTATATTAGGTACGTAAACATGTAACAGGAAAAAAAAAATCATCTTTGTCAAGCATTAAAAATGTTTTCATTTAATGGAGTGAAAGAACATTTAGCAGTCTTTGCTGATGTTAACACCACCCTGATAACAAGGGTGGAGATAAAAATGAGTTCAGTTTTTCCTCTACATAATCTCATGGGTATTTTACTCTGCATAGTCTCTCGGCACTGATGGAAACCATATGTTGAGGACAACTACAGTTACTGTGTGTGTTTGCATGTAATAATCCTGCTTCTCTGCTCCCGAGCATTCAAACACCAGTGTTGATCGAAGTGATTAACAACCTCACAAACACATTCTCAGGTACCCAGTGTTTGCCAAAACTGTTCTACGTGTTTAAGTCATTGATAATTATTCTGTTAAGTGTTTCTTTGATATATAGTTTTGCAAAATGTTTTCAATGCAAAACAAATTGAAAATTTTTGAATTAACTCCAATGGTCCTGCCAAAAGTAAAACATTCTCAAAGATAGATGATAATTTACAAGCATTTTTGAAGAATTTTTGGTCAAACTCTGTTCAAAGTACATAATAAGTTCATACTCTGATAAAGTAGTTGATCCATTGATAAACAGCATCATCAGGTAGATCCAAGTCTCTGTTGGTGTCAGTCAGAGCATTTTTCCATGAAACCCGCTTTGCATCAACGGCACCATGCTCCAGTGCTCTGGGAGAGTTTATAGTCCTGAGAGTTGAAGACTGGATGATGACAGCTGTCCTTCATGACAACAGAAGCCACAAATCCTCTCATCAAAAACGCAGCTTTGATCTCCGTCTCATCTGGACTCTCCTCTGCTGCTGCTGGCCACAGGTAAAGTCAGAGAATCAAACTCCTCTCCTCTATCAACCTCCGTCCATCTGAAATGGAAGCCCACAAAACCATGGCGGCTGCTTTATGTTTCTCTCTGTATCCTCAGAGTCCAGAGGCCAGGTCACAGTGGCCAGCCTGGGCAGTGAGATCTCTGCTCTAGGGCTCCGTCACCATCACATGTAGAACCAGTCAGAATGTCTTTGTTTATAACAACTACCACTATTTAGCCTGGTACCAACAGAGAGATGGAGAAAGTCCTAAACTGCTTATTTACCTTGCTACCAATCGAGCATCAGGTATTCCAGATCGTTTTACAGGCAGTGGATCAAACTCTGACTTCACTCTGATCATCAGTGGAGTCCAGGCTGAAGATGCAGCAGTTTACTACTGTCAGAGTCAACACTATATCAACAGTCAGTGGGTGTCCACACAGTGAAAAAGCGTCGTACAAAAACCTCCCTCAGTCAGACTGAACAGAAACTGAACTGACTGCTGCAGCTGGAAATACTGCAGGAACTGATACCAGTTCGCAGGGACACACACTACGCACACACAGATGTTTTATAAAATTTGTTTAGATATGTTTATATAAGCTTGAGTCAGCTGGGATCCACACAGGTATATAGACACGCTTTGGTTTCCAACACAGAATATTATACATGACAAAATGCTCATCTTGAATAATCTCAGTCCATCATCCAACCAAAGATTATTTTATTTTCATAACAGATCTGTTCATTTAATGTAATTTATTTATTCATTGATTTAACAGGGCCTGTACACATAAACAAACATTGCTGTCAATGAATTAAAGTTGACTAAAACATTTTTTAAATCTGTGTAAAGCAAATTCAGAGATTTGTCTCTAAACACCTTCTTTATGTCAGAAAATAGCTCCTGAAAACATGTGTAAAGTCTGTAAACTGTGTGTTATTGCATTGTGGAGTTAGACCGTTTCTCAGTTTTCCATCAGTTTCATTCTCAGGATTTTATGGGCGGGTCTGAAACGATGGCTCGATGACGCACTGGAGCCACCACTCAGCATAATCCCGCCCCTAAGAATGTAACCGTTATAAATACCAGCGCTGCGTCAACATCAACGCTCCTCCTGTTTGACTGCAGGCCGTTTCACTCCCGTTAGTTTTACAAACTTTCATCTGAGACATCGGGAATCCAATGTTAATCCACTGTCACTTTTGAATGAGGCCGAACCGACCGTGCCCCGCCCACCTCAACCTCCACCCCCATCCTTCTGTCCAGCTGACATTGCTCACTGTCTGCGTGTGTGTGTCTAATGTGTGTATCCTTTGGTGACTCAAACACGAATGTCTGGACAACTCCAAGGCAGCTAGTATCTGTTTTACAGTTTATGGTGCTAAAGGGTGCTAACAGGGTGCTAACGGTCACTGTGCTGCAGCGTTAGAGTGGGCGTGGTTTCAGCACCTGCAGCAGACACGCCCCCAGCGTCTCAGAGAGAGCTGCTCATTTTATCATGATTTTGAAACCTAGTTTTATATATTTGCTGATTTTTTTTAAACCATTCTAATTTAGCTGAGTGGTTTATAACACATTTTCCTGTGGTGTGACTGACTCAGAACACATAGGCTAAGTGTTACTGCCTTACACAGACTTTAACTGTAGTCCCTGGACAGATGTTAGAGGGTCATCATAAACAAAGAAAGATTAAAATGATGTGCAGAGTTATTTAACATAAGAATATTCTAAGCATTCAAAGAAATCATTAAAACAGAAAAGAATATATGTTTTTGTAAAAAGGACATCATCACTCTGCACTGTGAAGGGTATCAATTTAAGTGGAGCACAGAAGCACACAACAGAATATGTGCAAAGCTATGAAAGGTGGAATATTAATTTTAACTGTGTTTGATTTGCTTGTTGAGTACAGAACTACTTTGTAACACAGACAAAGAGCACACAGGGTGAATTTTATGAACAAAATTGTATGGAGGACATGCCGTCCACTACAAAACTTGTTTCATAATAGTTATATTTTATGAAGTATTTGTGAGACAAAATTACTGAAGTGAAACATTTGTCACAAAAACTAGATTGTTATATATAAACAGCATCATCAGAGTGATCCAAGTCCCTGTTGGAGTCAGTCAGATAATTTCCATAGAGAGCCACTTTGCATCAGCAGCACCATGCTCCAGTGCTCTGGGAGAGTTTATAGTCCTGAGAGTTGAAGACTGGATGACTGACAGCTGTCCTTCATGACAACAGAAGCCACAGAAATCCTCCTCATCAAAAACATGACTTTGATCTCCGTCCTCATCTGGACTCTCCTCTGCTGCTGCTTCACAGGTAAAGTCCAGAGAATCAAACTCCTCTCCTCTATCAACATCTGTCCCTCTGAACTGAAGCCCACAAAACCATGACGCTGCTTTATGTTTCTGTCTCTGTATCCTCAGAGTCCAGAGGCCAGGTCACAGTGACTCAGCCTGGAGCAGTGAAATCTCTGCTCTGGGAGGCTCCGTCACCATCAGATGTAGGACCAGTCAGGATGTTTTGTTTGCTACCACACAGCCTGGTACCAACAGAGAGATGGAGAAACTCCTAAACTGCTTATTTACACGTTACCACTCCAGTTCAGGGGATTCCAGATCGTTTTACGACGATGGATCAAACTCTGGCTCCTCCCCGGCCATCAGTGGGTCAGGCTGAAAGTGCAACGGTTACTACTGTCAGGTTTTCACTATATCAACAGTAAAAGATGTGTTCACACAGTGTCGTCGTACAAAAGCCTCCCTCAGTCAGACTAGACAGAAACTAGACTGACTGCTGCGGCTGAAGCTACTGCAGAGACTGATACAGTTCACTGAGGACACACACACACACTAACGTTTTCCATTTCATCAAAAAGATCACAAAGATCAGATTAATTTATATATAAAGGTTCAGCTGATCTTGTTATCTTCTTTCTCCAGGACTCAATCTATTATACACTAGTTTCCATCAAGAATTCCACCAACATCAGTCAGAGGTTTTTCGCTGATGACATTCTACTATACATCACAATCTAACCATTTTACCAGCTTTCAGTCCAAAACCTGATCAGTAACCAAAACACATATTTTTTACATATAAACAACAACCTTTAAAGTGACATTTATATTTCTCAGTATGATAATAATAGATAAAATACTGTATGAGAAATAAATATATATCACCCAAATTTCAAAGATTACTGTTTATATTCTCTCACTTATTCTAGGTGATATCAGACCATCCACATTATAAGTGGTCAGGACATGCTAACACAGTGAAGAGTCAAAAACCTCCCTCAGCTACTGGCTGGAGGAACATGGGCAGACGTATCATTGGTTAGATATGGTGATGTCATGATTGTAAATTGAATAATTTGACAGAAATGGAAAGAAAAAGAGGAGGACTATAAAGCCAAAGATACCTCATAAAGGAACAAGGGATAGTATGAGTGAAGGGATCTTCCTTGTTCAACTTTCAAAGCTTCCTTGACATGTAAATTTTAAAATTCCTATTCATCTACTCTATTCTTCCTCCAGTAAAAATTACTTATGTCCAGGTGTGACCTGTTCCCTCATTATTTCATGACAAATTCAGCAGATAAAAAGTCTGGAGTTGATTCCAAGTGTTGAATTTGTATTTGGTAGCTGATTATCACACCACTGATAATACTGATCTACATAACCCACAGTAAATTTGTGTATAGTTTACCAGTAGTTCAATAAATGTGTTTTGCTTTAATCCTCGATTGTCTATTGGTCTCCCTTGTTTGTGAGACTTGAGCTGGTTTTGTCATGAACCAGGGAGGGGTGGAGAGGTTTGCTTTTGAGTCTCATTCTACCAGTAGCTTGATTTCCAGAACCTGCATATTGTAGCTGCAGAGTACATGTAACAGACTAAATGTGAGTTGTTACTACCCACCTCTGCACACCACCATGAAATTAATTTCTCTTTAGAATATTACAAAACTATTATTTTAACCCATAATCTGATCAGGAATAAAAGTAGAATTTCTGACTACTCTGTAATTAACTTTGAAATGTATAGAATACGAATGTCCATTGCACACACCTGTCATCTCAGCCTAGTGTTGGTTCCACTGTTTTTACAATATACCGATTACATTTTCACAAAGAATTAAAAGTGAACTTAAATCTGACCCTTTCTCCCTCTACATAAATAGTTGTACATGCAGCACTGTGTCAGTATCAACTAACAAGTCTCTATTATAGTCAGTCAGAGCATTTCCATAGAGAGCCACTTTGCATCAGCAGCACCATGCTCCAGTGCTCAGGGAGAGTTTATAGTCCTGAGAGTTGAAAGACTGGATGACTGACAGCTGTCCTTCATGACAACAGAAGCCACAGAAATCCTCCTCATCAAAAACATGACTTTGATCTCCGTCCTCATCTGGACTCTCCTCTGCTGCTGCTTCACAGGTAAAGTCCAGAGAATCAAACTCCTCTCCTCTATCGACATCCGTCCCTCTGAAATGAAGCCCACAAAACCATGACGCTGCTTTATGTTTCTGTCTCTGTATCCTCAGAGTCCAGAGGCCAGGTCACAGTGACTCAGCCTGGAGCAGTGAGATCTGCTCTGGGAGGCTCCGTCACCATCACATGTAGGACCAGTCAGGATGTTTATGTTTAGGAACAACAAACACCTTTTATATTGGTACCAACAGAGAGATGGAGAAACTCCTAAACTGCTTATTCACACTGCTACCAGTCGAGCATCAGGGATTCCAGGTCGTTTTACAGGCAGTGGATCAAACTCTGATTTCACTCTGACCATCAGTGGAGTCCAGGCTGAAGATGCAGCAGTTTACTACTGTCAGGTGTTCACTATATCAACAGTCAGTACGTGTTCACACAGTGAAAAAGCGTCGTACAAAAACCTCCCTCAGTCAGACTGAACAGAAACTGAACTGACTGCTGCAGCTGGAAGCTACTGCAGAGACTGATACAGTTCACTGAGGACACACACACACACACACACACACACACACACACACACACACACACATATTTATTCCTTTTGTTGAAAATAATACAGGTCTCATTCAACTGTATTAGTTTATGTATGAAGGTTCAATAGACCTTTGTATCTAGTTTCTTCCATCAGGAAATCCACCAACATCTCAGACTATTCAGTCACACATCACAAAATCAACTTTTACACAGATGACATTCTACTACACATCACATATCCCATGTCCTCCAGGCTCTCAGTCCCAAACTGACCAGTAATTAAGCAACCTCTCCTCTTCTACATAGACAGCACAGTGCACAGAGCTGTTATTTTACATTTCCATGTATGATAATGTTTAACCAAATGTTATCAGAAATGAAAGACTAAATTCAAAAACCACACAAACACACCTATATTCATGATCAGCTTGGATTAAACATCATGTTGCCATCTCCTGATTAGATCATCTGCTACACGAGGCCATATGTCTTATGACTCCATAAGTATTTGGACAGTGACACAATTTGCACAATTTTGTCTCCACACACCACCACAATGGATCTGAAACAAAGCTATCAAGATATGATGGAAGTGTAGACTTTCAGCTTGAATTCAAAGGGATTAACAAAAATATCACACTAACTATTTAGGAAATAAACACATTTTTATACACAGTCCCTCCATTTTCAGAAGCTGAAAAGTAATTGGACAGTTGACAGTCAGTCTCATGTCCAGGTATGGCCTGTTCCCTCGTTATTTCATGACAAATTCAGCAGATAAAAAGTCTGGAGTTGATTCCAAGTGTTGAATTTGTATTTGGTAGCTGTTGATGGGAAGTTTGAATATGCAGTCCAAAGAGGTGTTGATCAAAGTGTTTAGGAGGTAGTCAGAGTGGCAGAGGTGTGTCAGGAGGATATGAGCCACACCTGAATCCACTTCTCCTGATTGCTGTATAAGAGGACTGGAGATGTCAGTTCTCTCTCTCTTCACAGCAAGAGGGGGTTTTGTTTGGTTGTGTTTTGAGGTTCTGTCAGTTTGATTTTTCACATTATCATTTGTACACATTACACTTTCTGACATTCATGTACTCATTACACCACTGATAATACCAATCTACATAACCCACAGTAATTTGTGTATAGTTTAAATAAATATGTTTTCATTTAATCCTTTATTGTCTGTGTGGTCTCCCTTGTTTTATCTGGAATGTGAGCTGGTTTTGTCATGAACCAAGGAGGGGTGGAGAGGTTTGCTTTTGAGTCTCATGCTACCAGTTTCTTGATTGTCAGAACTACAAAATGAATGTATTTGCATATGAAAATCAATAAACATTTATATTATTTTCCCGTTTTTTAGCTCATAATCAGGATCGACAGGAACTTAATCCAATTTTCTGACTATTCCCACTTAATTTTGAAATGTACAGGATGCAAATTTCCATTGCATGCCTCTGTCATCTTATCCTAGTGCTGGTTCTACCCTCTTTACAATGAACTGATTACATTTTCATGAAGAACTAAAAGTGTATTTAACTCTGCATCCTTTAACAGCTGAACTTTTTCAACCTTAAATTATTAACTTTTTCACGTTTTCCCTTCACATTAATCATTGTACATGCAACACTGTGCCAGTAACAACTAACAAGTCTCTGTTGGAGTCAGTCAGAGTATTTCCATAGAGAGCCACTTTGCATCAGCAGCACCATGCTCCAGTGATCTGGGAGAGTTTATAGTCCTGAGAGTTGAAGACTGGATGACTGACAGCTGTCCTTCATGACAACAAATACAATCCTCCTCATCAAAACCTTGACTTTGATCTCCGTCCTCATCTGGACTCTCCTCTGCTGCTGCTTCTGGGTAAAGTCAGAGATCAAGCTCCTCTCACTCTATCAACATCCGTCCCTCTGAAATGAAGCCACAATCATGATGCTGCTTTATGTTTCTGTCTCTGTATCCTCAGAGTCCAGAGGCCAGGTCACAGTGACTCAGTCTGGAGCAGTGAGCGCTGCTCTGGGAGGCTCCGTCACCATGACATGTAGGACCAGTCAGAGGGTACATGGTGGGAGCTATTTGCACTGGTACCAACAGAGAGATGGAGAAACTCCTAAACTGCTTATTTATGTTGCTTCCACTCGAGTATCAGGGATTCCAGATCGTTTTACAGGCAGTGGATCAAACTCTGACTTCACTCTGACCATCAGTGGAGTCCAGGCTGAAGATGCAGCAGTTTACTATTGTCAGAGTTTTCACTATATCAACAGTCAGTACGTGTTCACACAGTGAAAAAGCGTCGTACAAAAACCTCCCTCAGTCAGACTGAACAGAAACTGAACTGACTGCTGCAGCTGGAAGCTACAGCAGAGACTGATACAGTTCACTGAGGACACACACACACACACACACACGCACACAGGCAAGTGACCATGTACACACTGTACACACAAAGTGACACAAAGTCAACTCAGCATTTCAGCAATGTTCCCTTCATAACCATTAAACATGTACTTAAAAAGTTTGATAACAAAACACTGATCTCTAGAAACCAAATTATTTTCTTCATCAATCTTCTCACCATTTATTAATGTCAATCTGTATTCCTGGTTTCTGATTTGAGTGAACCATGACATGCTATGACCTTTGACCTCACTCTCACACTGGATCACAGCTGTCTCCTCTGTAACCTATCAAAAGAAAACATGAAAACAGATCAGGATCAGGAACCTTTACCCCTCGTGTCTCATCACTACTTTACTTGTTGAACTTTTCAGTTTGCAGACACACAAACATACAGATCCCCTCTGGTGACATTTGAAGAGAAAAAATATTTTGTGGCCATGAATTAATGATCTGTGGGAACAAGATCATTGTCATGGCCATGCCTTCATAAACTGATCTAGTTCCCATGCATTATTAATTCATGGCAACCTATTGCTACTCAAATGTCACTAGAAGGAAACTCTCTCTAAACATATCAAACCTACATTATAAATGTCATAATCACTGTTTAAAAAACAAGACAAAAGACCATATTATTGTGGTATGACGAAACAAACTCTCCACCAGCTACTGGATCAGTTTGTGATCAGACGTTCAATATCTTCTTTGTCTAAATATAAATATGTAGGATGACACTCTCAGTAATGAGGGGAACACAGGACAGCTACAGTTGACTGACTGTGTGTGTTTGCATATGTGTCCTGCCTCTCTGCTCCCAGCTGTTAAGAGGCCAGTGTTGATCAGTGGCTGTCCAGGCCTTTCAGAGCCACTGACACACCAGCAGCACAATGATGATGTCTCTGACTCTACTGCTGGCCACCCTGGGGCTCCTTGTTCAGGGTGAGACTCTCTTCTGAAAACATTGCTTCAGGATGTAACCAGGTTCACCACAATGATGTTCTGCTGTGATGGAGAAACACTGAAACAAGCAGCATTGACCTTCTTCCATCTATTCTCCATGTTAAAGAAATGATCCTCTTCTGTTTGGATGTTGATCGTCTTTCTCCAAGCTGGATTTGTCTCAATAACCCTTCTCCTCTGTTTCATGTTTTCAGGTTCATCAGGAGACATCATCCTGACTCAGTCTCCTGGAGCTCAGTCTGTTGTTCCAGGACAGGCTATTCTATCAGATAAAGCCAGTTCACGTGTTAGCAATGAGGTAGACTGGTACCTTCTAAAACCTGGAGAAGCTCCTAAACTCCTGATTTATTGGGCTACAAACCGTCAGTCTGGAGTTTCAGATCGATTCAGTGGAACTTATTCTGGAACTGACTTCACTCTGACCATCAGTAGAGTTCAGACTGAAGATGCAGGAGTTTATTACTGTCAGCAGGATAACAGCCTCCGTTGACACAGTGATACAACATCATACAAAAACCTCCCTCAGCTGGAGAGGAACTGATCCGACTCAACAGCTGCACAGAAGTAGACACACTTTAGAAGTTTGACTGACAATCAAATTAATATAACAGAAAAATATCAGGAAATATTATTTATCATCTATTAAGTTACAATGTAATGATAATTTTGTTTACAGGATATTAAACAATGTATTTAAACTGTGAGCAAAATACATCACTTATATATGAATTTAAATGAAGTTAAATCTTTGCAGGTAACAACATGGAGTAACACTACATTAAATATGAATATGAAATATAAATACCATGTTTTAATGAAAGCTTATTTTTCAAGTTATTTTCAACTGAATTTCTTCTGATTTATATTAAATTCAGTTACACATGAGTTTTCAATAAACCTTCATGTTACCTCTGGCTTACACGTATGTTAAATGTTGACACCACGCTGCTGATACTGATGCTCTGATGATATAAACTGCTGATAAAATTCTACTTCATAATTCTAAAGCAGCACATTCTTCTCAGACTTTCTACATTTACTCAGATTCATTCCACTTTCTGGACTCTTCTAAAACCATTTCAACACCAGAGTTTCTATCAATGAGTCACTTCACTGATCAGACACAGACTGTAGAACTGATTTTACTTGAAATGTTTTATCAGTAAACTTTCTTCTCAGAGAACATGTTTGCAGTATAATGAAGCAGTTTGTGCAGCCACAGGAACCTCAATGAAGCTGGAACAAAGGATGGTTTTTTCTATCATGGCTGCAAGGAAATTAATATCATAATGATCTTTTTAGCATCATGCTCACAACATATCAGGTATTATAGCTTCTACTGCATTACATGGATTTATGTTTCTCTCTTATTATTTCAAAGGTATTTTAAAATCAGTTTCTGATCTAATGGAACAATTAAGACAGAAAGATTATATGTCTTTTATAATAACATTCAGAAAAACAAGTGATGTGATGATAGATCTTTATTGTACTGTCACAAAGAAAAAATACAAGATGCATCAAAACCTTATAAATGAAACATGAAATTAGAGAATGAGTGAGAAAAAGAGACAGACAGACTCAGAGAGAGTGGAGACTGAGAGCAGTAGCAGAGTAAAACTAACCAGTAGCAGAGTCCCAGTAGGTCAGATCGTATGGTCTCTCTCAGTATCTCTGAGACCAGGTCTGGGAGCCTGGGTGGCCTCACAGGTCAGAGACCACCTTCCTCCACTGGTCTGCAGGGAGCCTCAGGGTGCTGCTCCAGCTGGAGAGGCCGTCCTTCCCCACCACCCCGGGGCTCTTGGTCTCCTCCCAGCTGCTGCTGCGGCTGCCGTCCACCTTCCAGGCCAGACTCCAGTCTGAGGGGAAGCCCTTGTTGGCCAGGCACATGAGCGTGGCCTTCCCCTGCTCCAGCTCCTCAGTGGAGGGGGGCAGCACTGTCAGGGTGGGACGAGTATCACCTAGGAGACACCAATCAGCTTAGAGGACAGGGACCACACAGCTGTCAATCAAACACCAGACACTTGGACACCTTTACTGTGTGAGTTGATTTTCTCCTTTAAGGAGTTTGTGTCAGATGTTTTTCTGCTCCACCAGTCACTCACTCACACATTGTTTCACTTCCCTTTAAGAAGCCTCTCATGCATGTCAGCACAGAGAGAATCATCGTACAGTTTGACCTGAAATATATCAAACTACACTGGAAATAACAACAGATTTTACAAAGTTTTAAACTTTCTCATCAAAATCAACAAAAATCTTAATTATACATTACTTTGGTTTTCTTAGGAAACATCTACAGATACAAGTAATGATCTGAAAACCATCAAATGTTCTTCATGTGGAGTTAAACTATGCTTTAAAAAACCTTTGAATGATTTCAAACTACATCAGAAACAGTAAAATCCAACAAAGCGATACAGATTTTCTAACATTTTCAAATATCAGTCTTCATCTTCACATTGTTTTACTTCACTTGGATGGATCTTAATCTTTAAACAAGTTATCATTTAGGTTTGAAAATAAAAATGATTCTAAGAAAAACATATTTAAAATCAGTTTTTAAGTTTTAACTTTTCTACAGTTCAACTTAAATTTCTTCATGACAAGAATGTGTAAAGAAAAGTTTAGTAAATCTGCTCTGAGTTCAGCTCCATGATGAAGGAGGAGAAATAAAAACATAAATACTAAAAGTGTAATAAATAAAATAATTTTATCTGCTGCCAACATTTAAAAACTCAAATTAAAACATTACGATACATTATTTACTTTTTTAGTATTTATGCAGAAACTTACTTCCAATATCCAGTCTGGTTCCTCCACCAAAAGTCCACCACAGTGATACAAACTCATTGAGCCGTCGTACAAAAACCTCTGACTGTAGAGACACGGCTCTCTGACTTTGTCAGACTGAACTAAATCTACAGGTTCTCATGATAACACATTTAAAATAAATGGTGATGATATATTACTTTTCCTCAGGTATTCTCAAAACCAAAATCATTAAAGTCAGAATAACATTTTCTGGATTTGAAAAACTGTTGACTGTTGCAAATTTTTTAAAGACGACATTAAAAACATTTTCTTTAGTGTTCTGACTAAGGAAGAGATGAAAATGAGGCAAACTGATTAATAAAAATATAAAACATGAACTTACTTCCAATATCCAGTCTGGTTCCTCCACCGAACGTGAGCCACAGTGATACAAACTCATTGAGCCGTCGTACAAAAACCTCTGACTGTAGAGAGACACGGCTCTCTGACTTTGAAACAAACAAACTCACCAAAATTAGTCAAACATTTTTTTCTGCTTATTTTAAAATCTGACAATAACACTGCATGTTTTAAAAATGTGAATAAAGAACATGGAACTTTCCTAGCAATACTTCAAAATATAAGAAAGAAACAAAATCATTTAAATGAGTCTCTTAGTAACATTTAGTATTACTTTATATTTTACTTTACTAAAGTATTTTACTTTTACTAAAGTAAAATATAAAGTAATATTATAATATTTTACTTATTTTTTCATACATATCTCAATTTGAAAGAAAAATTAACCTTTACATTAAAACACCTTCCATCCAAGTGTTTATCACACCTCTGCACCACAGAGGACCAAACAACTTTGTTATACAGAATGTAATGGTGAGAGTCATAGAGATCTCTGGCAATGAATCTGATAAACTGAGTGTAGGGGTTTGAGATTAGAAGCAGTATAAAGTCTGTAGTACATAAAACTAAGAATTAACACATCCTGATCAATATTCTGATAAACTGATTGATCCATTGATAACTAGCATCATCAGGAGTGATCAACCTCTTCTGTTGAGCCAGCTGACTGGCTTCCATAGAGAGCCACTTTCACCAGCAGCACCATGCTCCAGTGCTCTGAGAGTCCTGAGTTGAAGACTGATGACTGACAGCTGTCCTTCATGACAACAGAAGCCACAGAAATCCTCCTCATCAAAAACATGACTTTGATCTCCGTCCTCATCTGGACTCTCCTCTGCTGCTGCTTCACAGGTAAAGTCCAGAGAATCAAACTCCTCTCCTGTCAACAACATCCGTCTCTGAAATGTAGCGTCAAATAAAACCATGACGCTGTTTCATGTTTCTGCCCTGTATCCTCAGAGTCCAGAGGCCAGGTCACAGTGACTCAGCCTGGAGCAGGAGATCTGCTCTGGGAGGCTCCGTCACCATCACATGTAGGACCAGTCACAGGGTAGATGATGGTACTGAATTATCCTGGTACCAACAGAGAGATGGAGAAACTCCTAAACTGCTTATTCACACTGCTACCAGACGAGCATCAGGGATTCCAGTTTGCTTTACAGTGACTAAATCCTGACTTCACTCTTGACCATCAGTGGATTGTGCTGGAAGATGCAGTTTATTACTGTAAGGGCTTACAACATTAATAATAGTCACATCTGTCTACAGTGAAAAAGCGACAAAACCTCCCCTAGTCAGAGACTGAAGGAATTGAACTGACTGCTGCAGCTGGAAGGCCAGAGACTGATACAGTTCACTGAGGACACACACACAGACACACACACACACACACACACACACATTAAATTACTGCAAGTGGAAATCAAGTTATATTTTTCATTAGTGCTTCCCACCATCCATTCATATCTCATTATAATCCCATGTCCTTGTCACCAACCCTGGAAAATGAATAATGAAATACCTTGCTCATGACCTTTGATCTCAGCCTCATAGTGAATCACTGCTATATGTACTGTTAAAAGAGAGTGTGAAGCAGAGTAGGGATTTCTGGAACAACTTCACCTGCATCTAACATGCATGGAGTAGGGAGGAATGAGGAGAAAACTCCACCAACACTTGAATTATAAAGAAACATCTTGATCTTGATGACTCGACCGAGTGGTGGAAGAGAACGAGAGGTTAATAAAATGTATTTGAGGTAAACTAAACTCCCTCCTGTTGACTGCAGCTGTTGGTCTGCCTCAGACTGTATGAAACTGGTCTTCAGTTTTTCCCTTCTGACCTCAGTAACCATGACAACTGACAGGCATCACTGCTGAACCGTGACAACTGACAGGTTTCATTACTAAATGTAAAAGGTTAAAACTAGCCCTCTGATATAGTGTATATTTGTATATTTGCAAACACAGTAGTCTTAGTTCATAGTTCACATACGATGTAGATTGTGAAGCATTTATCACTTTAGGTATTTTATTTGCTGTTCCAAATCTGGTCTGTGTTCTTCATGTGCACAGAGGTCCTCACTGACCAATCAGATTTCATTACACAAACATTCAAATCAATCATCAATCACCTGTTAGCTGATAAACCTGTTAGCTCATAAAATTCTCAAAATGTCAGCTGGCTACGAAATTCTTAGTCTGGGAGAATGATCAAGAAACATTAAACACTGTACCAAATATTATTGGCAGTTCTAGAGCCAAAACATTAAAACTTAAATTAGAAAAGAAATTTATTTAACATTAAATTTTTAGACCGTTACTTTGCATCAACAGCACCATGCTCCAGTCAGAATGTTTATACTTGGAGCAGCTACCATGCATTAGCCTGGTACCAACAGAGAGATGTAGAAACTCCTAAAATGCTCATTGATAGGGCTACTGGGATTCCAGGTCGTTTTACAGGGAGTGGATCAAACTCTGACTTCACTCTGACCATCAGTGGAGTCCAAAATCAGCTTTTTTCAGATCAGATGACATTCTACTATACATCATTATATAATCATCCACCTGGCTTTCAGTCCTGACCAGTAATTAAAGCACTCACTCCACACCTGAATCCACTTCTCCTGATTGCTGTATAAGAGGACTGGAGATGTCAGTTCTCTCTCTCCTCACAGCAAGAGGGGGTTTGTTTGGTTGTGTTTTGAGGTTCTGTTTAATGTTGTTTTATTTTTCATCATTAACAGCTGAAGACATTACACTTTCTCATATTCATGCACTCATCACACCACTGATAACAGTGATTTACATAACCCACAGTTAATTTGTGTATAGTTTACCAGTAGTTAAATAAATATGTTTTACTTTAATCCTTTATTATTGGTGTGGTCTCCCTTGTTTTATTAGGAAATTGAGCTGGTTTTGTCATGAACCAGGGAGGGGTGGATTGCTTTTGAATCTCATGCTACTAGTGGCTTAATTGCCAGAACCCTAAAATTAATGTATTTGCAAATAAATATTTGTAGTCCAATTATTTTTCTCTTAGGCCTTTTCCCCATAAATCCTTGTACATGCAACACTGTGCCACTAACAACTAACAAGTTCTGTTATAGCTGAAATGATCATTCCAGAGAGCCACTTTGCATCAGCAGCACCATGCTCCAGTGCCTGGGAGACTTTTTAGTCCTGAGAGTTGAAGACTGGATGACTGGGATACGTCCTCATGGGACAACAGAAGCTACAGAAATCCTCCTCATCAAAAACATGACTTGATCCTCCGTCCCCACCGACCTGCTGCTGCTCACAGGTGAAAGTCCAGAGAATCAAACCTCTCCTCTATCAACATCCGTCTCCTCTGAAATGAAATGCCCACAAAACCACATGACGCTGCTTTTATGTTTCCCTGCCCTGTATCCTCGAGTCCGGAAGCCAGGTCAGATCAGCCCAAGCAGTGAGATTCGTTCTGGGAGGCTCTGGTCACCATCACATGTAGGACCAGTCAGAACGTTTATGTTTATAACAATAAACCACTATTTAGCCTGGTACCAACAGATGGAGAAACCCTAAACTGCTTATTTATTTATGCTACCAGTCGAGCATCAGGGACTTATGGTCGTCTTTACAGGCAGTGACCAAACCTGACTTCACCTGACCATCAGTGGAGTCCAGGCTGAAGATGCAGCAGTTTATCATCAACAGAGTTTTCATTATCCCAACAGTCAGTACGTGTTCACACAGGAAAAGCGTCAGACAAAAAACCTCTCAGTCAGACTGAACAGAACTGAACTGACCGCCGCACAGCCACTGCAGAGACTGATACAGTCTACTGAGACACACACACACGTATACAAAGCACCATGTACACACTGTGCCACACAAAGTGACACAGTCAAATCAGCATTTCAGCAATGTTCCTTTTAGTAACCATTAAACATGTACTTAAAACTTTGATAACAAACACTGATCTCTAGAAACCACAAATTGTTTCTTTCATCAATCTTCTCACCAGCTTAGTTAATGTCAATCTGTATTCCTGGTTTCTTGGATTTGGAGGAACCATGACTTGCTATGACCTTTGACCTCACTCTCACACTGGATCACAGCTGTCCTCTGTAACTCCATCAAAAGCAAACATGAAAGCCTGGATCAGGATCAGGGAACCTCACTCCTCGTGTCTCATCACTACTTCTTGCCTGCTGTCCCTCAGTTTGCAGATTACGACAAATATACAGAGTCTCTCCTGGCAGTACTTCAGCAGAAAAATATTTGCATGAATTGAATGATCCAGGGAACAAGATCATTGTCATAAATATGCCTTCATAACTGATCTAGTTCCTATGCATTATTAATTCATGGCAACACAATATTTCTTCTCAAATGTCACTAATAGAGGGGTCTCTCATATACAAACATGTCAAACCTACATTATACAATGTCACTAATCACTGTTTAAAACAAGACATTTAAACACAGGTAAATATGTAGGATAACACTCAGTAATGAGTGGGGAACACAGGGAGTCAAGGAAGACCACCTGTGTTTGCATATGTGTCCTGCCTCTGCTCCCAGCTCTTAAGAGGCCAAAGATCAGTGCCACGTCTGTACTGAGCCTCGCAGGCACCAGCACACGATGTCTCTGACCCCAATGCTGGCCACCCTGGGCTCCTTGTTCAGGGTAGAATTCCTCCTGAAAACTTTGGCTCAGGATGTAAACCAGGTTCACTCACAATGATAGTCTTGCTGATGAGAAACACTGAACAAGCAGCATTGACCTTTCCACCATTCCAAATGCATCCCCTGTTTGGATGTTGATCGCCTTTCCTGCCTAAGAGGTTCATCAGGAGACATCATCCTGATCAGTCTCCTGATCTCTCAGTCTGTTGTTCCAGGACAGACTGTTCCCTACTGGGGATGTAAAGCCAGTTCATATGCTGGCAGGAGGTAGACTGGTACCTTTTCTAAAACCTGGAGAAGCTCCTAAACTCCTGATTTAGCTGGGCTACAAAACCAGTCTGGAGTTTCAGATCGATTCAGGAATTTATTTTGAACTGACTTCACCTCTATTCACTGCAGAGTTCAGACTGAAGATGCAGTGAGCTATTACCGTCAGTGATGGCTTGCGCAACCCGTTCACACAGTGACACGGCCAAAAACCTCCTCAGCTGGAGAGAGGAAACGATCCCGACTCAATAGCCATGAAGTAGACACACTTAGAAGTTTTAATTGACAATCAAGTATTGAAAAATATCAGGAAATATTATTATCGTCTGAAAGCGTTTGCCAAATATAATGATAATTTTGTTTACAGGATATTAAATGTATTTAAACTGTGAGCAAAATACATCACTTATATATGAATTTAAATGAAGTTAAATCTTTGCAGGTAACAACATAGTAACACTATATTAAATATGAATATGAAATATAAATACCATGTTTTAATCAAAGCTTATTCTTCAAGTTATTTTCAACTGAATTTTCTTATACGAATTCAGTTACATATGAGTTTTCAATAAATCCTTCACAAGAAATGCTGACACCACACTACGATACTATCGGATGATATAACTGGCTGACAAAACTCACTTTACATTCATCCTTCCACTTTCACATTTACTCAGATCTATCTACCTCTTATCTTCTAAAACCATTTCAATACCTCAGAGTTTCTACCAATGAGTCACTTAATTGACAGACTGTAGAACTGATTTTACTTGAAATGTCTTATCAGTAAACCTCTCTTCCTCATAAATATACCAAGTACAACAGCACAGAACCCCCAATGAAGGTTTTAAAAGGATGGTTTTTTCATCATGGTCAAGGAAGTTAATATCATAACATTCGTAGCATCAGTTCACAATATATTATAGCTTCACCAAATATATGAATTTATGTTTCTTTATTATTTCAAATAGGATGAAACTGTGTTTTGATCTAATGGAAACAATTAAGACAGAAAGCATTATATGTGTTTATAGTCAATATCTAGAAAAAACTCTGCAATACATCAATTCCACTACTAATATTATTTTGGGTATTTTTTGCTACATATTCCAATTTGAAAGAAAATGAACCTTTACATTAAAAGCACCCCATTGTAAAATAATAATTTATTCAAACCTTTGTTTAGCCAAAACCAGTGTTTCAATTGGAAAATATTAAGACACAAAGAAATAAACAGAGTGAAAAAGTAGGACAATAGTACTATATAGTATTAGTGGAAAACAGCGTTAAGAGTAACAGTTTAAAACGGCTTCATATTCATCATCCGAATTGTCCAGGGTATATGCTTGATTTGAGAGTGTTGTAGATAATTCCATGTTTGGTCCACAAAACTAGAAGCTGATTTTGGGAGTACAAGACAATTAGTAGATCAGTTTGGTAGAGTCCTGTGGTCCAGTCTAACATAGATGTTGTACAGGGTGGTGAATGTCCAATAAAGACTTTATAGATGAAAAGATACAAGTGTTTATCACACCTCTGCACCACAGAGAATTCAAACAACCTCGCTATAATAGAATGTGCCTTATGAGAATGCAGATCTCTGGCAATGAATCTGATAAACTGAGTGTAGGGGTTTGAGATTAGAAGCAGTATAAAGTCTGTAGTAAATAAAACTAAGAATTAACACTGATCAATATCCTGATAAAGTGATTGATCCACTGATAAACATCATCAGCAGAGTGATCCTCCCTATAACAACTTCCATGAGCTAGCCTGGTACCAAATAAAGACTGAAAAGATTCCTAAACGGCTTATTTATGGTGCTACCTCTCGAGTATCAGGGACTCCAGATCGTTTTACAGGCAGTGGATCAAACTCTGACTTCACTCTGACCATCAGTGGAGTCCAGGCTGAAGATGCAGCAGTTTCCTACTGTCAGAGTAAACATGTTATTGACAGTCAGCATCTGTTCACACAGTGAAAAAGCTTACAAACCTCCCCCGCCCACCAACAGAACTGAACTGACTGCTGCAGCTGGTTACTGCAGACCGACAGCCCGAGGACACACACACACACACACACTACCCTTACTCCTTTTTGTTGAAAAGAATACAAAGTCTCATTCAACTATACTAGTTTATGTATGAAGGTTCAATAGACCTTTGTATCTTGTTTCTTTCATCAAGAAATCCACCAACATCTCAGACTATTCAGAGTCACACATCACAAAATCAACTTTTACGCAGATGGCATCTACTATACATCATAATATAATCATCATCCAGGCTCCTGTCCCAAACTCAACTAATAATCAAAGCAAACTCTCTCTACGAACAACAGCACAGTAAATCAATATTTTTACATTCCAATGTAAGGATAATGTTTAACCAAATACTATGAGTTTAGCACAGATACCCAAAACCAGACAAACATACACCTATATTCATGATCAGCTTGGGATTAAACATCATGTTGCCATCTCCTGATTAGATCATCTGCTACATGAGGCCATAAGTATTTGGACAGTGACACAATTTACATCATATTGCCTCCACACACCACCAGAATGGATTTGAAATGAATCCATCAAGATGTGATTAAAGTGTAGAGATTCAGCTTTGATTCAAAGAATGTAACAAAAATAACACATTAACTATTTGGGAATTACAGCCATTTTATACACAGTCCCTCCCTTTTCAGAGGCTGAACAATAATTGGACAGTTGGCTGACAGTCAGTCTCATGTCCAGGTGTGGCCTGTTCCCTCATGATTTCATGACAAATTCAGCAGATAAAAAGTCTGGAGTTGATTCCAAGTGTTGAATTTGTGTTTGGTAGCTGCTGATGGGAAGTTTGAACATGCAGTCCAAAGAGGTGCTGACTGCAAGTGTTTAGGAGGTAGTCAGAGTGGCAGAGAGGTGCTGTGGTGATAAGGAGCCACACCAATCCACTTCTCCTGATTGCTGTGCAAGAAAAGACTGGAGATGTCAGATTTCTCTCTTCACAGCAAGAGGGGGTAACAAACTCAGTGTAACTTGTCCCCACCCACCTCTGCGCACCACCATAAAATGAATTTACTTGCAGAAGAGAATCAATAAAATATTATGATACCGTTATCTTCCTTTATTTTAGTGCAAAACCTGATTAGGAACTAAAGCAGATTTCCTGACTTGCAAATTGTAAATGTACAGAATGCAAATGTCCATTGATATCATCTGTTGTCCCAGTCCAGTGTTAGCTCTGCTCTCTTTAAAATGTACTGATCACATTTTCATGAATAAGAAAAGAGCTGAATTTAGATCTACACCCTTACATGATTATTTTTTTCTTTTTTACCCTTCACATAAATCATTGTTCATACAACACTGTGTCAGTAACAACCAATGTCTCTGTTGGAGCCTGGGCCGAGACGAGAGCCACTTTGCATCGGCAGCACCATGCTCCAGTGCTCTGGGAGAGTTTATAGTCCCTGAGAGTTGAAGACTGATGACTGACAGCTGGTCCTTCATGACAAACAGAAGCCATGTGAACTCTCCTCATCAAAAACATGACTCTTGATCTCTCCGTCCATCTGACTTCCTCGCTGCTGCCTGGTAAAGTCCAGAGAATCAAACCCTCCTCTATCAACATCCGTCCTCCTGAAACAGCTCCATAAAACCATGACGCTAGCCATGCCCTGTCTCTGTATCTTCAGAGTCCAGAGGCCGCGACCAACTGGAGCAGTGAGTGTAGCCGGAGTTCCGTCACCACATGTGACCATTAGTCAGGATGTTTGCAACGTCTCGTTTAATCCTGGTACTACAGAGAGATGGAGAAACTCCAAACTGCTTATTTACTGGCTACCACTCGAGCATCAGGGATTCCAGATCGTTTTACAGGCAGTGGATCAAACTCTGACTTCACTCTGACCATCAGTGGAGTCCAGGCTGAAGATGCAGCAGTTTACTACTGTAAAGGTGAATTTGATGCCAGCCGCTGGGATCTGTTCACACAGCGAAAACGCGTCGTACAAAAACCTCCCCTCAGTCAGACTGGAATAGAACTAAACTGACTAAGGTAGCTGGAAGTCACTGCAGACCTGATATGAAATTCACTGAGAGGATACACACACACACACACACACACACACACTCTAACGTTATTCCTTTTTATTGAAAAAAATACAAAGGTCTTCTTCAACTGTATCTATGTATAAAGGTTCAGTAGACCTTTGTATCCTTTTCCTTCCATCAAGAAATCCACCAACATCTCAGACTATCCAGAGTCACACATCATAAAATCAACTTTTAGACAGGACTATTCACCATAATATAATCATCCTCCAGGCTTTCAGACCCAAACCTGACCAACAATCAAAGGACAAGCACTCACTCCTCTACATGAACTGCACAGTGTAAACATTATCATACATGTTTCCGTGTATGATAATGTTTAACCAAATACTGCATGAGAAATAAAAGACCTTTTAAAAAGATCTTTTAAACATATCATCTGCTTCATGTCCAGATGTGGCCTGTTCCCTCGTTATTTCATGACAAACCAGACAAAAGTCCGGGAGTTGATTCTAAGTACAATTAGAAGCTATAGCTGTTGATGGAAGTTTGAATATGCAGTCCAAAGAGGTGTTGATCAAAGGTTAGAAAGTCAAGGGTGAGTGTCAGGAGGATATGTGGTTACACCCGAACCATTCTCCTGATTGCTGCATAAGAGGACTGATGTCGTCTCTTCTCTCCCTCAAGCAAGAGGGGGTTTGTTTGGTTGTATGAGTTTCAGCAGCCTGATTGCCACTATCAGCCGTGCACACATTAATTTCTCTACATTCATGCACTCATCATGACCACCGATAATACTGATCACATAAACCCACAGTAAATTTGTGTGTGTCACAGTCAATAAATGTGTTTTCATTTAATCCTTGATTAACTGTGTGGTCTCCCTTGTGTCATCCAGAACTTGAGCTGGTCTTGTCATGAACCAGGGGAGGATTGGATTGCTTTCAAATCTCATGCTCTGAGTAGCTTGATTTCCAGAACTTGCATAGTGTAGCCTTAAGTATAGGTAACTGACTAAATGTAACTTGTTACCCCCCACTTCTGCAGACCACCAGAAAATGAATTTATTTGCAGATGAGAATCAATCAAATATTAAACTATCATTATTATCCCTTCTTTTAGCTCCAAATCTGATCAGGAAAGAAAGGTGACTTCCTGACTCTCACATGATTCTGAAATGCAGAGAATGCAAACGTCTAATGCACATGCTTCTCACTCTGGTACTGGTTCTACTGTCTGTACAATGAACTGATTACAGCCAATCAGGCATTTAACTCTGCATCCTTTAAAAGCTGAACATCTTGAACCGTACATCATTAACTGTTTCATTACTCCCTTCACATACATCATTACAACACTCAGCCAGTAACAACTAACAAGTCTCTGTTGGAGCCAGCCACATTTGCTAGAGAGCCAATTTTGATCAGCAGCACCATGCTCCAGTGCTCTGGGAGAGTTTATGTCCTGAGAGTTGTTAATTGATGACTGACAGCTGTCCTTCATGACAACAGAAGCCACAGAAAATCTCCTATCAAAACATGACTTTGATCTCGTCCTCATCTGATTCCGCTGCTGCTTCACAGGTAAAGTCCAGAGAATCAAACTCCTCTCCCTCTATCAACATCCGTCCCTCTGAATGAAGCCCACAAAACCAAGGACGTTGCTTTATGTTTCTGTCTCTGTATCCTCAGAGTCCAGAGGCCAGGTCATGACCTGCTCAAGCAGTGAGGCCGCCCGGGAGTTCCTGGCCACCATCAGATGGTGGACCAGTTGAACGCTATGCTTTATAACAACTCCACAGTGCTAGCCTTCAACAAATACACTGAAAGATCTTTAAACGTATTTATTTATGGTGCTAAACACTAAAGTATCAGGGACTCCAGATCGCTTTACAGGCAGTGGATCAAACTCTGACTCCCACTCAACCACCAGTGGGAGTCCCACAAGATGCAGCCATCACTGGTCAGAGTTTTCAATTATATCACTAGCAGCATGTGTTCACACTGTGAAAAAGAACGCAAACTCCTCAACAGACTACAGAAATCAGCGGATCACGCCAGTTACTGCAGAGACTGACACAGTTCACTGAGGACACACAGACACACATAAACAACAGATGTGCACATAAAAATTTCATTAGATACACAATAGTCAACCATCCAGTTGGTGCATAAGCATAATTGTAACATGGTTTCAACACAGAATATGAGTTCACAAGATTTTTTCACAGAGTTTACCACAAGATTGAACACGGTTGTTTATTTCTCCACTACTGTTTTGATGGTATGCTGATGACATCCTCACGCAGCTTGACAAAAAATGTTCACCTTGAACAGCTCCCCAGTCCATCCAACCAAAGATTATTTGCCTTTGTTAAACAGATGTGTTCATTTAATGTCATTTATTTATTCATTGATTTAATATGGCCTGTACACATAAACAAACATTGTTGCCACGAATTAAAGTTGACTCAAAATATTTTTAAACGCAAAGCAAATCGGTATTTGTCTTCTAAACACCTTTATGTTGAAAATAGCTCCTTGAAACATGTAAAGTCTGTAAACTGTGTGTTACTGCATTGTGGAGTTAGACCGTTTCACAGTTTTCCATCAGTTTCATTCAGAATTTATCCAAAGTTTAAGTTCATATTTTCCCATTGATTCTAGGTGATATCAAGCCATTTCTATTATCTATGGCCAATGCCTGTTAACAAGATTTAAAAAATCCTTGTACAAAAAAAATCCTCATTCACAGACTCAAGGAACATGTGCAGAAAGATGATTGGACAGATATGGTGATGTCAGGATTGTGAATGGAGGAATTTGACAGAAATAGAACAAACCAGATCATGTCATGGATTTATCAATTGTCGTCACATCATCTATTGAGGCATCATCGTCTATACAATCAGTGCGCTCGGTCAAGATACCCATTTTGATTTTTCTTCTGTACACCAATTACAGTGGATCTGTGAAACAACCAACCAGATGTATCTATGTAGACTTTCAGCTTTTAATTCGTTGGGTTTATTGCAGTTCCTACATTAAACGCTTGTAAATTATAGACATTTTGGCACATTGTCCTCCATTTTAAGAAGCTGAAAGTAATTGGACAGTTGACTAGACACGTCCTATGTCCAGGTGTGGCCTGGTTTCTTATTTCATGACAAATTCAGTAGATAAAAAAGTCTGAGTTGATTCCCATGTTGAATTTGTATCATGAAGCCAAGATGGAAGTTTCACTACACTGTTAGATGCTGATCATGTTTAGGAGGTACGAGTGGCAGAGGTGTGTCAGAGGATATGAGCCAATTTGTAATCCATTCGATTGCTGTATAAGAGGACTGGAGATGTCAGTTCTCTCTCTCTCGTCACAGCAAGAGGGGGTTTGTTTGGTTGTGTTTTGGCTCTGTTAGTCTGATTTTTCACATTATCAGCTGCACACGTTACACTTTTTCACATTCATGTACTCATCACACCACTGATAATATTAATCTACATAACCCACAGTAAATTTGTGTATAGTTTACCAGTAGTTCAATAAATGTGTTTTGCTTTAATCATCTTGATTGTCTGTGTGGTCTCCCTTGTTTTATTGGGAACTTGAGCTGGTTTTGTCATGAATCAGGGAGGAGTGGAGAGGTTTGCTTTTGAGTCTCATTCTACCAGTAGCTTGATTTCCAGAATCTGCATATTGTAGCTGCAAGTACATGTAACAGACAAAATGTGAGTTGTTGCTACCCACCTCTGCACACCACCATGAAATTAATTTATTTTTTAGAATATTACAATACTATTATTTCAACCCTTAATCTCATCAGGAACAAAAGCAGAATTTCTGACTACTCTGTAATTAACTTTGAAATGTATAGAATACACCTGTCATCTCAGCCTAGTGTTGGTTCTACTGTTTTTACAATGTACTGATTACATTTTCACAAAGAATTAAAAGTGAACTTAAATCTGACCCTTTCTCCATCCATATAACTCATTGTACATGCAACACTGTGTCAGTAACAACTAAAAGTCTCTCATGAAGTCAGTCATACTTCCATAGGAGAGCCTGCATCAGCAGCACCATGCCCGGGAGAGCTTATAGTCTGAGAGTTGGTATGCATCAATAATTACGGCTGTCCTTCATGACAACAGGCTTCACAGAAACTTCCTATCAAAATATGACTTTGATCTTCCGTCTCATCTGACTCTCCTCTGCTGCTGCTTCACAAAGTCCGTAATCAAACTCCTCTCATCAACATCCGTCCTCTGAAATGAAGTCTACAAACCATGACACTGGGCGATGTTTCTGTCTCTGTATCCCCAGAGTCCGAGGCCAGGTCACAGTGACTAGCCTGGGAGCAGTGAGGCAGCTCTGGGAAGATCTGTCTCCATCACATGTAGAACCAGTCAGACTGTTATTAATTCTGATTCTGTGGAATGGTACCAACAGAAGCAAGGGGACTCTCCTAAACTGCTCATTTACTGGTCAAAGCTAAGAGCATCATGGACTCCAGATCGTTTTACAGGCAGTGGATCAGACTCTGACTTCACTCTGACCATCAGTGGAGTCCAGGCTGAAGATGCAGCAGTTTACTACTGTCAGAGTTATCACTATATCAACAGTAAAGATCTGTTCACACAGTGAAAAAGCGTTGTACAAAAACCTCCCTCAGTCAGACTGAACAGAAACTGAACTGACTGCTGCAGCTGGAAGCCACTGCAGAGACTGATACAGTTCACTGAGGACACACACACACACACACACACACACACACACACACAAACATGAGGCTCACATAGGTTAATTTCATGTTTTAAAATAAAATCTCTACACTTTCTACACAATATATCACTAATATCAGTACACACACAGTATATTAGAGGGACAGGTGGGACAAGAGATATTCACTAATGATTGCAGTTTAGGTCCTATTTGACTGGGAGCCATTACAAGTAATAAAATGTTTTTCTTTGTGGCCCTAGATCTGAATTTGTTCAGTTTTATTAATGGCCTCCTACAAATGTTTCTGTTTGCTGACTTAAAGCAGTTGTAGAGACATCTGTAGACTCTTCTCAGGTTCATGTTGACACTGTCTCAACGGGAACATAAATGGTACAAATATTCACACTGACATATTTGTAATAGACTGAGTCTCTGAGAGAAGGGCAGAGTTCACACCTGAACCATTAATCCACCAAAACATTGGAACAGCAGATAGTCTGTGAGAGAACTCTGGGACCAGCAGCTGGTTTAAAATACCAAAGGAAAACAGAGACACTGCAGGTTAGACTGACAGAGCAAGTGTCACATATGAACAGAATTTATTAATAATATAATTTATTAAAATGATAACATCTCTCACTGAGACACACTCTGTCTCTGTAGATTTAACAGATCTACTGTCATCATTTCAACCAGCAACATATGATTCTTTTACTAATTTACATGGACATGACTGATTTAATGAATGTGTCTTTATTGTTTTTAAATGAGAGGAATTTCATTGGGTGGTTTTGATATAGTAGTAATCTGACAGTTTAATACTGTTAATAGAAAATCTCAGATCTCATTCATGTTGTTTGATTTTATGCTGATGATAACCTGTTTTTTATTTCAAATTCTAAAAAAAAGATTTGCAACATTTTTGGTTCATTCAGAGATTTTGGTTAACTTCTAGGATCAAATTAAAACTTGTTCATAAGAATCATCATCAAGAGCAGACTTTAGTGATGTTTGAACAGATGTTTCTACAATTTTCTCTAAAACTGTCTCATCGTGTAAAGTGCTAAGTGAAGTGTAACATGCAACAACTATAGACAAAAATTTTATCTGATCATAAAAGTATTAAAAGGTAAACAGGGAAAAAGGATACACTTATTATTGTTGTGACTTTTCACATAAATCTTTATAATGTTCCAAAAAAGCTAGGAATGTATGAGACAAGAAGCATTAATACTCTCATGGAACCTTCTGATTTGATGAAATCTTTATTGATTTGAACTCTTGAAACCATCAACATTAAAACAAGCAAGAGACAGAAAGAGAGAAAAAAAAAAGAGAGAGAGAGAGAGACAGTGTTTCAGACTGAGAGCAGTAGCAGAGTAAAACCAGCAGCAGAGTCCCAGTGAGTCAGGTCAGGACTAGGAACACTGGTTTCTCCTCAGTATCTCTGAGACCAGAGTCTGGGAGCCCTGGGTGGCCTCACAGGTCACAGAGCCCACCTTCCCCCACTGGTCTGCAGTGCTCCTCAGGGTGCTGCTCCAGCTGTAGAGGCCGTCCTTCCCCACCACCCCGGGGCTCTTGGTCTCCTCCCAGCTGCTGCTGCTGCTGCTGCCGTCCACCTTCCAGGCCAGACTCCAGTCTGAGGGGAAGCTCTTGTTGGCCAGGCACATGAGCGTGGCCTTCCCCTGGTCCAGCTTCTCACTGGAGGGGGGCAGCACTGTCAGGGTGGGGGCAACACGACCCACTGCAGAGAGAGAGATTAACAAAGTTTTAACAAAATTAAACTCCCTTCTGTGGACTGCAGCAGAAGAGACTTCTACTTCTGTTTGTCTTCATCAGTTTGGATGAAACTGCTCTTCAGTGTTTCACTTCCCTCTCTGAGCTCAGTAACCATGGCAACAGACAGACATCACTGCTGAACCATGAAAACAAACAGGTTTCAGTAGTAAAGATAGAAAGATAAAAATTGCATTCTTTAAAATGTCTTATTGTTCTGTGAACTATTAATTCTGAGGTTGTAAAGTTAAATAAATGTTTTACCAAATGTGAAAAATCTCAGACAAAATCAAGATTCCTTATCTAAAACAAATAATCCAGAGGTGATGTCTGTTTGCTTTGTTCAGTCATAAACAACATTGTAAACAAATGTGTTACATATAAAACATTCATCAATTTAATCCTACTCACAAAGACATTTGTTTAACTACAGAAGTGATGTTTTAGGATATTCCATACAGTGTGTGAAAAACTAAAATGTCTGATAAAGAAAAACAGTTGGGCTGAATATTTGGCTCAGTACTTGGGCTGAAATTTTAAGAGTTTTAATAATATTTTCTCTTTACAGGGAAAACGTTTATTCCCTGTCTGCATCTCTCTTAGAAATTGGCAAATCCTCTAAGATCGGAGTCTGGGAGCCCTGGGTGGCCTCACAGGTCACAGAGCCCATCCTCCTCCACTGGTCTGCAGGGAGCCTCAGAGTGCTGCTCCAGCTGTAGTGGCCGTCCTTCCCCACCACCCCGGGGCTAACATTTCTTCATAGATCTGAATATGGAAGAGATGAAAATGCAGCAAAACCATTAATAAAAATATAATAATATATACATGAACTTACTTCCACTATCCAGTCTGGTTCCTCCACCGAACGTGTACCACAGTGATACAAACTCATTGAGCCGTCGTACAAAAACCTCTGATTGTAGAGAGACATGGCTCTCTGACTTTGAAACAAACAAACTCACCAGAAGAATTCTATTTCTGATCATTGTGAAGCAAAACATTAAAGTATAAGAATAATTTTCAATCTTAGAAAATTACTATCTGACCCTCAAGTGGGAAATATGTCAAAATTATTAAGTTTTCTTTCAATGAAATAAAGATTCAAGAGGAATAAAATGAACAATTCATTGAGGCAGATGAAAATGTAAATGACCAGTAGAATAAATCAATACTTAAAAGTGATCGATACGAATCACTTTGATTAAATGTCAGTGTAACAGTGATGTTGCTTTTTTGTAGTGAAATTTTGAGAACTGATATCACAAAGGACTTTCTGAAACTTTCCACTGATATTTGTCTACATTCACATAAAAATGAGATCCAAGACATTCATTATCAATACTCTGATCAACTAATTGATCCATTGATAAACAGCATCATCAGAGTTGTCCAATTCTGTTGGAGCTGTCAGTCAGAGATCATTTCCATAGAGAGCCACTTTGCATCAGTGGCACCATGCTCCAGTGCTCTGGGAGAGTTTATAGTCCTGAGAGTTGAAGATTGAGACTGACAGCTGTCCTTCATGACAACAGAAGCCACAGAAATCCTCCTCATCAAAAAATAATATGACTTTGATCTCTCATTCCCCATCTGGACTCTCCTCTACAAGTTGCTTCACAGGTAAAGTCCAGAGAATCAAACTCCTCTCTCTATCAACATCCGGCCCCTCTGAAAATGAAGCCTAAAACCATGAGATGCTTTTATGTTTCTGTTCTGTATCCTCAGAGTCCAGGAGGCTAGGCTTGAAAGTGACTCAGTCTGGAGCAGTGAGCAGCCGTGGAGGCTCCATCACCATCACATGGTGGACCAGCTGTCTTATAGTTCAACCGCCAGCCTTGGTACCAACAGAGTAGGCTGGAGAAACTCCTAAACTGCTGCTTTACGATGCTACCAGTCGAGCATCAGGGATTCCAGGTCGTTTTACAGGCAGTGGATCAAGCTCTGACTTCACTCTGACCATCAGTGGAGTCCAGGCTGAAGATGCAGCAGTTTACTACTGTCAGAGTTTTCACTATCCCAACAGTCAGTATGTGTTCACACAGTGAAAGCGGCCAGAAAACTTCCCTCAGTCAGACTTAGACAGAAATTGAACTGACTGCTGCAGCTGGAAGCTACTGCAGAGACTGGCGTCTACTGAGGACACACACACACGCACACACAGGCAAGTGACCATGCACACACTGGGTAGTGGCCACACAAAGTGACACAAAGTCATACCAGCAATGTTCCCTTTATAACCATTAAACATGTACTTAAAAACTTTGATAACAAAACACTGATCTCTAGAAACCAAATTATTTTCTTCATCAATCTTCTCACCATTTATTAATGTCAATCTGTATTCCTGGTTTCTGATGTGAGTGAACCATGACTTGCTATGACCTTTGACCTCACTCTCACACTGGATCACAGCTGTCTCCTCTGTAACCTATCAAAAGAAAACATGAAAACAGATCAGGATCAGGAACCTTTACCCCTCGTGTCTCATCACTACTTTCATTTGTTGAACTTAGTTTGCAGATTAATATTGAATATACAGATCTCTCAGACATTTGAAGAGGAAAATATATTTGTGGTCATGAATTAATGATCTGTGGGAACAAGATCATTGTCATGTCCATGCCTTCATAAACTGATCTAGGTCTCATGCATTATTAATTCATGGCAACACAATATTTCTTTCCTCAAATGTCACTAGAGGGGCTCTGTACAAACATATCAAACCTACATTGATATTAATGTCACTAATCACTGTTTAAAAAACAAGACAAAAAAGACCATATTATTTAACTGGTATGACAGAAACAAACTCTCCACCAGCTACTGGATCAGTTTGTGATCAGACGTTTCAATATCTTCTTTGTCTAAATATAAATATGTAGGATAACACTCTCAGTAATGAGGGGAACACAGGACAGCTACAGTTGACTGACTCTGTGTGTTTGCATATGTGTCCTGCCTCTCTGCTCCCAGCTCTTAAGAGGCCAGTGTTGATCAGTGGCTGTCCAGGCCTTTCAGAGCCACTGACACACCAGCAGCACAATGATGATGTCTCTGACTCTACTGCTGGCCACCCTGGGGCTCCTTGTTCAGGGTGAGACTCTCTTCTGAAAACATTGCTTCAGGATGTAACCAGGTTCACCACAATGATGTTCTGCTGTGATGGAGAAACACTGTAACAAGCAGCATTGACCTTCTTCCATCTATTCTCCATGTTAAAGAAATGATCCTCTTCTGTTTGGATGTTGATCGCCTTTTCTCCAAGTCACTCTGTCTCTCAATAACCCTTTCCTGTTTCATGTTTTCAGGTTCATCAGGAGACATCATCCTGACTCAGTCTCCTGGATCTCAGTCTGTTGTTCCAGGACAGACTGTCTCTATCAGATGTAAAGCCAGTTCATATGTTGGCAGTGAGGTAGACTGGTACCTTCTAAAACCTGGAGAAGCTCCTAAACTCCTGATTTATTGGCCAAACCGTCAGTCTGGAGTTCAGATCGATCTATGGAATTTTATTCTGAACTGACTTCACCTGACCATCAGTAGAGTTCAGACTGAAGATGGTGAGTTTATTATCACGCAGGATAACAGCCTCCCCGCTCACACACAGTGATACAAATATCATACAAACCTCCCTCAGCTGGAGAGGAACTGATCCGACTCAACAGCTGCACAGAAATAGACACACTTCAGTTCATATAACAGACAACTCCAAGATTCCTTCAAAGGTTCATCAGTTAATATTAGCTGTTATTAACAACACCCTGAAAACATGGTAGAGATAAACTAAGGTTCAAATCTATTCCTCTGCATAATATCAGGGATCATTTACTGTAAACTGTCAATTCTCAGCACTGATTGGAAACATGATATGTTGAGGACAGATATGCTTCACTGACTCTTTGTGTTTGCATTTGTGTCCCTCCTCCACAATCATTATTTATTTCTCAGTAAAACAAATTGAAATGAGACATTTTTGAAGAAAAAACTTTAATAAATCCTGTAAAATATAAACAGTTTTCACAGACACATATTTATTGTAGATGTCCCACAGTAATGTTTAATAATGATGATGTATGCCGGTGAATTAGGCAAGACATTTTCATTAAAGTCAAACCAAAACTACATGAGAATAAGTATTAAGACATCCTGATCAATATTCTAATAAACCATCCATTGATAAACAGCATCATCAGAGTGATCCAACTCTCTGTTGGAGTCAGTCAGAGCATTTCCATAGAGAGCCACTTTGCATCAGCAGCACCATGCTCCAGTGCTCTGGGAGAGTTTATAGTCCTGAGAGTTGAAGACTGGATGACTGACAGCTGTCCTTCATGACAACAGAAGCCACAGAAATCCTCCTCATCAAAAACATGACTTTGATCTCCGTCCTCATCTGGACTCTCCTCTGCTGCTGCTTCACAGGTAAAGTCCAGAGAATCAAACTCCTCTCCTCTATCAACATCCGCCCATCTGAAATGTAGTCACAAACCATGAGATGCTGCTTTTATGTTTGGGTTCTGTATCCTCAGAGTCCAGGAGGCCAGTCACAGTGACTCAGTCTGAGCAGGAGTTTGCCTGAAGAGGCCACACCATCACATGTAGGACCAGCCAGGATGTTTATAGTGGAGCTATTTAGCCTGGTACCAACAGAGATGGAGAAACTCAACTGCTTATTTATGCTGCTACCAACTATATCAGGATTCCAGATCGCTTTACAGGCAGTGGATCAAACCTGACTTCACTCTGACCATCAGGAGTCCAGGCTGAAGATGCAGCAGTTATCACTGTCAGAGTTTTCACATCATCAACAGTCAGTGGTTGTTCACACAGAGTGAAAAAGCGTCGTACAAAAACCTCCCTCAGTCAGACTGAACAGAAACTGAACTGACTGCTGCAGCTGGAAGATACTGCAGAGACTGATACAGTTCACTGAGGTCACACACAAAAACACAGAAACATACACAAACACGCGCACATGTGGACACAATGTACACACAAAATGACATGAAGTGGATTCAACATTTCACTATTATTGCTGTGACGATCAATGAAAATGTATCAAAACACGTTTAATAACATAAACTGATCTCGGTGGAAATCATATTATTTTCTCCACCACAGATTCTCACCATCCATTCATATCCAGATATAATCCCATGTTTTTATCCGATGTGCCAAAAAATCAAGAGGAGCCAACCAGGAACAGTTATTGAGAATAGGCTTAATCATGACCTTTGACCTCAGCTTCATGCTGGATCAGAGCTGTCTCATCTACAACACGATGCATCTGTTGGAGTCAGTCAGAGCATTTCCA
Organism: Lates japonicus; assembly: GCA_033238685.1. Lineage (NCBI taxonomy): Eukaryota > Metazoa > Chordata > Actinopteri > Centropomidae > Lates > Lates japonicus. The sequence goes on along the minus strand of BRZM01000037.1, from coordinate 8,195,543 downwards.
TAGAGAGCCACTTTGCATCAGCAGCACATGCTCCAGTGCCTGGGAGAGCGAGAACTGGAGAGTTGAAGACTGATGACTGACAGCTGTCCTTCATGACAACAGAAGCTACAGAAATCCTCTCATCAAAACATGACTTTGATTCTCATTCATCTGACTCTCCTGCTGCTGCTTCACAGGTAAAGTCCAGAGAATCAAACTCCTCTCCTCTATCAACATCCGTCCCTCTGAAATGAAGCCCACAAAACCATGACGCTGCTTTATGTTTCTGTCTCTGTATCCTCAGAGTCCAGAGGCCAGGTCACAGTGACTCAGTCTGGAGCAGTGAGATCTGCTCTGGGAGGCTCTGTCACCATCACATGTAGAACCAGTCAGAATGTTCATGCTGGAGCCTACCATGACTCATACTGGTACCAATACAAATATGGAGAAACTCCTAAACTGCTCATTTATGGGGCCTCTCATAGAGCATCAGGGATTCCAGATCGCTTTACAGGTAGTGGATCAAACTCCGACTTCACTCTGACCATCAGTGGAGTCCAGGCTGAAGATGCAGCAGTTTACTACTGTAAGGGTCATTTCAATGCAAACGGCCAGTGGGTGTCGTCACACAGTGAAAAAGCTGCCGACAAAAAACCTCCCTCTAGTCAGACTGAACAGAAATTGAACTGACTGCTGCAGCTGGAAGCTACTGCAGAGACTGATACAGTTCACTGGACATGGATGTCCTCCTTCACTACTCTTGTTGATGCTTTCATGAAAAATCACACAAAAATCAAAGGCATCTTTGCAGTCACACACCATAACCTACATATACTGATGACATTCTGCTATATTTCACAATTTTCTTTCCTTCCTTCCATCTCAAGTTGGAGGGAAACAATGTTATTGTGTCTTTCTCTTGATTTTATGGAGGGTGTCTGGTACCAAGGAAGGCACTACATTTGTACAATCATTACACCTAATGCTAATATTACTAATAACTAATATTGTGTTATTTTTATATATTTGTATGATTATGTTTTCTCTCCCTGGCATCTCATACTACAGACATCTGTATATTTATTATTATTATTATCATCATTATTATTGGGATCTTTTATGCCTTTATTTGATCATGACAGTGGGTATAGACAGGTCGACAGTTCAGGAGTAAAACCCTGGTCTAATTATTCAGCCATCTGGTCACCCCCTATCAACAGTTTTAGCTCATCAGTTTTGTAAAACTGAAACTTTTACAAAATGCGATCAAGCTGTACCTTGGTGACTATCCATGAAATGATCAAATCATGTAATCAGCAAATAAATCCCTGTATCTGTTTAAACAGACATAAAAGATTTTCTACATTAAAATACACAAAACAGCTGATTTGATGAATCAGTCTTTATTGTATTGAAATACAGAAAATAAACAAGAAGCAACAAACCCTACTACTGAAACATGAAATTATAGATAGACAGACTTGGAGAGAGTGGAGACTGAGAGCAGTAGTAGAGTAAAACCAGTAGCAGAGTCCCGGTGAGTCAGGTCACGACTAACACTGGTCTCTCCTCAGTATCTCTGAGACCAGAGTCTGGGAGCCCTGAGTGGCCTCACAGGTCACAGAGACTACCTTCGCCCACTTGTCTACAGGGAGCCTCAGGGTGCTGCCCAGCTGTGAGGCCCTTCCCCACCACCCCGGGTTTGGCCTCCCAGCTGCTACAGCGCGGCTGCTGGCCCACCTTCCAGGCCAGACTCCAGTCTGAGGGGAAGCCTTGGCTGGCCACAGGTACATGAGCTGGCCTTCCCTGGTCCAGCTCCTCAGTGAGGGGCAGGCACTGTGGTGGACGAGGTCACCTAGAGACACCAATCAGCTTAGAGGACAGGGACCACACAGCTGTCAATCAAACACCTCAGACACTGACACCTTTTACTGTGTGAGAGTTGATTTTCCTTTAAGGAGTTTGAAGCGATGTTTTTCTGCTCCACCACAAATACCACCACATTGCTCTTCACTTCCCTTTACAGCTTCCATGCATGTCAGCACAGAGAATCATCGTACAGTTTGACCTGAAATATATCAAACTACACTGGAAATAACAACAGATTTTACAAAGTTTTAAACTTTCTCATCAAAATCAACAAAAAACCAGAACTGTACAAAATTGTCGTTTTCAATGAAAACATATGAAAATACATAAAATAATATAAAAACCATCAAATCTTTGTGTGGAATTCAATCATCATTTTAAAAACATTTTAATGATTTCAAATTAAATTGGAATCAATATAATACAAAATAAAGGAATTATACATTTTCTAATTTTCTAATAATCATTTTTATCTTCATTCTGTTTAACTTTATTTGAGTCAATCTTAATTCATCTTTCAATGGTTTGTAAATTAAAAATGAGTCTTAGAAAACATATTTAGAAAGTCTATTCTATTTTCCACAGTTCAATTTAAATTTCTGCATGACAGGAATGTGTAAAAAAAGGTTTAGTAAAGCTGCTCTGAGTTCAGATCCATGATGATGGAGAAGCAATAAAAACATAAATACTAAAAGTGATATAAATAAAACAACTAATCAATCATTTTATCTGCTGCAAACATTCAAAAACATTGTGTTACATTAAAGTTATATTAATGTTTATGCAGAAAAATACTTACTTCCAATATCCAGTCTGGTTCCTCCACCGAACGTGTACCACAGTGATAAAAACTCATTGAGCCGTCGTACAAAAACCTCTGACTGTAGAGACACGGCTCTCTGACTTTGTCAGACTGAACTAAATCTACAAACTCTCAAGATACAGCTTTAACATTAAGAAATAATTATTCATCTTCTGGATAATGTTTAATCTTCACTGTGATTAGTTTTTTACAATTTCCATTGCAAAAACAAAGTTTGTCTCCTAATCTGAAAAAAACCCCAGCTACTTTTTTCCTGGCATTCTGAATATAAATGTAATAAAAAGAGAAATAACCCCTGAAATAAAACAGTTATGAAACATGAACTTACTTCCAACATCTAGTCTGGTTCCTCCACCGAACGTGAGCCACAGTGATACAAACTCATTGAGCCGTCGTACAAAAACATCTGACTGTAGAGACACGGCTCTCTGACTTTGAAACAAACAAACTCACCAAAATTAGATTGTTTGTAAAATGTTGACATGTGATGAAAAATGACAATGACCACACAATCCCAGAATGTTTATTTTTTATTATATGTATTAATGAAATAAAAGTAAGGTAAGCTTTCTAGCAAAACGGGAACTGAATAAAGTTTTGGAGCAAATTATGGCCAGGAGAAAAAAGGAAAATCACAATGAAAAGGTGTTGGAAATATTCCTAATTAATTGATTGATTCATTGATAAACAGCATCATCAGAGTGATCCAAGTTTCTGTTGGTGTCAGTCAGAGCATTTCCATAGAGAGCCACTTTGCATCAGCAACACCATGCTCCAGTGCTCTGGGAGACTTTATAGTCCCTGAGAGTTGAAGACTGATGACTGACAGCCGTCCTTCATGACAACAGAAGCTACAGAAACTTCCCCATCAAAAACATGACTTTGATCTGGCCCCTCATCTGGACTTCTCTGCCATGTAAAGTCCAGAATCAAACCTCTCCTCTATCAACATCCGTCCCTCTGAAATGAAGCCCACAAAACCATGACGCTGCTTTATGTTTCTGTCTCTGTATCCTCAGAGTCCAGAGGCCAGGTCACAGTGACTCAGTCTGGAGCAGTGAGATCTGCTCTGGGAGGCTCTGTCACCATCACATGTAGAACCAGTCAGAATGTTCATGTTTGGAGCAACTACCACTATTTACATTGGTACCAACAGAGAGATGGAGAAACTCCTAAACTTCTTATTTACCACGGTACCACTCGACAATCAGGGATTCCAGATCGTTTTACAGGCAGTGGATCAAACTCTGACTTCACTCTGACCATCAGTGGAGTCCAGGCTGAAGATGCAGCAGTTTACTACTGTCAGAGTTATCACTATATCAACAGTAAAGATGTGTTCACACAGTGAAAAAGTGTCATACAAAAACCTCCCTCAGTCAGACTGAACAGAAACTGAACTGACTGCTGTAGCTACTGCAGAGACTGATACAGTTCACTGAGGACACACACACACACACCGAATTCCGCAAAACTACACCGGCTGTGATGATATTCTAGTATTCATCACAATATCACTGTTACTTTGTAAAATAATGATTCAAGCTAAATTAGTCAACAATTTAAATGCTTAACTTAGAGAACAAATCTATCAACTGAAAATGACCTTATTAAAGTGATTTAGTAGGAAAACAATAAAGCAAACCACATACATACACTTTATTTATGATTGCCAGGGTAAAATGTCCATCTTATCTCCTGACCAAATCATCTGCTACATATACAGCCAGCTCCATAAGTATTTGATCAATTACACAATTCTGTACAATTTTTGCCTCCAGTACCACAATGGATCTGAAATGAATCCATCAAGATGTGATTAAAGTGTAGACTTTCAGCTTTAATTCAAGGGATTTAACAAAAATATCAAATTAACTGTTTAGGAATTAGATCCATTTTTATACACAGTCCCTCCATTTTCAGAGGCTGAAAAGTAATTGGACAGTTGACTGACAGTCAGTCTCATGTCCAGGTGTGGCCTGTTCCCTCGTTATTTCATGACAAATTCAGCAGATAAAAAGTCTGGAGTTGATTCCAAGTGTTGAATTTGTGTTTGCTAGCTGTTGATGGGAAGTTTGAATATGCAGTCCAAAGAGGTGTTGATCAAAGTGTTTAGGAGGCAGTCAGAGTGGCAGAGGTGTGTCAGGAGGATATGAGCCACACCTGAATCCACTTCTCCTGATTGCTGTATAAGAGGACTGGAGATGTCAGTTCTCTCTCCTCACAGCAAGAGGGGGTTTTGTTTTGTTGTGTTTTGAGGTTCTGTTAGTTTGATTTTTCACATTATCAGCTGCACACATTACACTTTCTCACATTCATGCACTCATCACACCACTGATAATACTGATCTACAAAGGTTTGCTTTTGAATCTCACGCTACCACTTTCTTGATTTCCAGAACCATAAAATGAATGTATTTGCAGATGGAAATCAATAAAAATGTACATTAGTATTATTTTCCCATCTTTTGGTTCATAATCTGATTAGGAACTAAAGTAGAATTTCATAGTACTACCACTTAATTTTGAAATGTACAGAAAACAAATGTCCAGTGCACACAACTGTCTTCTCAACCTAGTGTTGTTTCCACTCACTTTACAATGTACTAATTACAATTTTCATGAAGAAGAAAAAGTGCATTTAACACTACACCATTTAAAAGCTGAACTTTTTCAACCTTACATCATTAACAACAGCACTGTGTCAGTAACAACTAACAAGTCTCTGTTATAGTCAGTCAGATCATTTCCATAGAGAGCCACTTTGCATCAGCAGCACCATGCTCCAGTGCTCTGGGAGAGTTTATAGTCCTGAGAGTTGAAGACTGGATGACTGACAGCTGTCCTTCATGACAACAGAAGCCACAGAAACTCTCCTCATCAAAAAAAAAAAAACATGACTTTATATCCGCCTCATCTGACTCTCCTCTGCTGCTGCTTCACAGGTAAAGTCCAGAGAATCAAACCTCTCTATCAACATCCGTCCCTCTGAAATGAAGCCCACAAAACCATGACGCTGCTTTATGTTTCTGTCTCTGTATCCTCAGAGTCCAGAGGCCAGGTCACAGTGACTCAGTCTGGAGCAGTGAGCTCTGCTCTGGGAGGCTCCATCACCATCACATGTAGGACCAGTCAGAATGTTTATAATTCTAACTATTTAGCCTGGTACCAACAGAGAGATGGAGAAACTCCTAAACTTCTTATTTACTATGCTACCAGTCGAGCATCAGGGATTCCAGGTCGTTTTACAGGCAGTGGATCAAACTCTGACTTCACTCTGACCATCAGTGGAGTCCAGGCTGAAGATGCAGCAGTTTACTACTGTCAGAGTTATCACAGTGGTGGTGTGTTCACACAGTGAAAAAGCGTCGTACAAAAACCTCCCTCAGTCAGACTGAACAGAAACTGAACTGACTGTTGCAGCTGGAAGCTACTGCAGAGACTGATACAGTTCACTGGAGGACACACACACACACGCACACACACACGCACACACACACACGCACACAGGCAAGTGACCATGTACACACTGTACACACAAAGTGACACAAAGTCAACTCAGCATTTCAGCAATGTTCCCTTTATAACCATTAAACATGTACTTAAAAACTTTGATAACAAAACACTGATCTCTAGAAACCAAATTATTTTCATCATCAATCTTCTCACCATTTATTAATGTCAATCTGTATTCCTGGTTTCTGATTTGAGTGAACCATGACTTGCTATGACCTTTGACCTCACTCTCACACTGGATCACAGCTGTCTCCTCTGTAACCTATCAAAAGCAAACATGAAACAGATCAGATCAGGAACCCATCTCGTGGTTCATCACTACTTTACTTGTTGAACTTTTCTGCCTGGTAGACATTATTAAATACAGATCCCCTCTGGTGACATTTGAAGAGAAAAAATATTTTGTGGTCATGAATTAATGATCTGTGGGAACAAGATCATTGTCATGGCCATGCCTTCATAAACTGATCTAGTTCCCATGCATTATTAATTCATGGCAACACAATATTTCTTTCCTCAAATGTCACTAGAGGGGCTCTGTACAAACATGTCAAACCTACATTGATATTAATGTCACTAATCACTGTTTAAAAAACAAGACAAAAAAGACCATATTATTTAACTGGTGATGACAGAAACAAACTTCCACCAGCTACTGGACTGGGCTTCAGATCAGATCGCTTCAATATCTTCTTGTCTAAATATAAATATGTAGGATAACACTCTCAGTAACGAGGGGAACACAGGACAGCTACAGTTGACTGACTCTGTGTGTTTGCATATGTGTCCTGCCTCTGCCCAGCTCTTAAGAAGAGGGGTTGGTGTTGATCAGTATGTCCAGGCTTTCAGAGCCACTGACACACCAGCAGCACAATGATGATGTCTCTGACTCTACTGCTGGCCACCCTGGGGCTCCTTGTTCAGGGTGAGACTCTCTTCTGAAAACTTTGCTTCAGGATGTAACCAGGTTCACCACAATGATGTTCTGCTGTGATGGAGAAACACTGAACAAGCAGCATTGGACCTCTTCCATCTATATTCTCCATGTTAAAGAAATGATCCTCTGTTTGCTGATCGCCTTTCTCCAAGCTGGATCGTCCTAACCCTTCTCCTCTGTTTCATGTTTTCAGGTTCATCAGGAGACATCATCCTGACTCAGTCTCCTGGAGCTCAGTCTGTTGTTCCAGGACAGACTGTCTCTATCAGATGTAAAGCCAGTTCATATGTTGGCAGTGAGGTAGACTGGTACCTTCTAAAACCTGGAGAAGCTCCTAAACTCCTGATTTATCATGCTACAAACCGTCAGTCTGGAGTTTCAGATCGATTCAGTGGAACTTATTCTGGAACTGACTTCACTCTGACCATCAGTAGAGTTCAGACTGAAGATGAAGGAGTTTATTACTGTCAGCAGGATTACAGCTTCCCACTCACACAGTGATACAATGTCGTACAAAAACCTCCCTCAGCTGGAGAGGAACTGATCCGACTCAACAGCTGCACAGAAATAGACACACTTTAGAAGTTTGACTGACAATCAAGTTAATATAACAGAAAAATATCAGGAAATATAATTTATCATCTGTTAAGTTACAATATAATGAATTTTGTTTACAGGATATTAAACAATGTATTTAAACTGTGAGCAAAATACATCACTTATATATGAATTTAAATGAAGTTAAATCTTTGCATAGTAACAACACAGTAACACTATATTAAATATAAGAAATATAATACCATGTTTTAATGAAAGCTTATTTTTCAAGTGATTTTCAACTGAATTTCTTCTGATTTATATTAAATTCAGTTACACATGAGTTTTCAATAAACCTTTCCACGGTTATAAAACATACACGCTAGTTAAATGTTGATAATTATCGTTGGATACTTTCCTCATGCTCTGATGATATAAACTGCTGATAAAACTTACCATAATTCTCTAAAGCAGCACATTCTTTTCTCTAGACTTTCTACATTTACTCATAGATTCATTCCACTTTCTGGACTCTTCTAAAACCATTTCAACACCAGAGTTTCTACCAATGAGTCACTTCACTGATCAGACACAGACTGTAGAACTGATTTTACTTGAAATGTTTTATCAGTAAGCTTTCTTCTCAGAGAACATGTTTGCAGTATAATGAAGCAGTTTGTGCAGCCACAGGAACCTCAATGAAGCTGGAACAAAGGATGGTTTTTTCTATCATGGCTGCAAGGAAGTTAATATAATAATAATAATAATATATGATCTTTTTAGCATCATGCTCACAACATATCAGGTATTATAGCTTCTACTGCATTACATGAACTTATGTTTCTCTCTTATTATTTCAAAGGGTATTTTAAATCAGTTTCTCTCATCTAATGGAACAATTAAGACAGAAAGATTATATGTCTTTTATAATAACATTCAGAAAAACAAGGATGGATGATAGATCTTTTATTGTACTGTCACAAAGAAAATACAAGATGCATCAAAACTTATAAATGAAACATGAATTAGAGAATGAGGAGAAAAGAGACAGACAGACTTAGAGAGAGGGAGACTGAGCAGTAGCAGAGTAAAACCAGTAGCACAGTCCCAGTGAGTCAGGTCAGGACTAACACTGGTCTCTCCTCAGTATCTCTGAGACCAGAGTCTGGGAGCCCTGGGTGGCCTCACAGGTCACAGAGACCACCTTCCTCCACTGGTCTACAGGGAGCCTCAGGGTGCTGCTCCAGCTGTAGAGGCCGTCCTTCCCCACTAATTTCGCTCTTGGTCCTCTCCCAGTTGCCAAGCAAGCAAGGGTTGCCCACCTTCCAGGCCAGAGTCCAGTCTGAGGGGAAGCCCTTGTTGGCCAGGCATGAGCGTGGCCTTCCCCTGGTCCAGCTCCTCAGTGGAGGGGGGCAGCTGTCACGGTGGGACGAGTATCACCTAGGAGACACCAATCAGCTTAGAGGACAGGGACCACACAGCTGTCAATCAAACACCAGACACTTGGACACCTTTACTGTGTGAGAGTTGATTTTCTCCTTTAAGGAGTTTCGTGTCAGATGTTTTTCTGCTCCACCAGTCACTCACTCACACATTGTTTCACTTCCTTTAAGAAGCCTCTCATGCATGTCAGCATAGAGAGAATCATCGTACAGTTTGACCTGAAATATATCAAACTACACTGGAAATAACAACAGATTTTACAATGTTTTTTAACTTTCTCATCAAAATAAAACAAAAATCTTAATTATACATTACTTTGGTTTTCTGGGGAAACATCTACAGATACAAGTAATGATCTGAAAACCATCAAATGTTCTTCATGTGGAGTTAAACCATGCTTTAAAAAACCTTTGAATGATTTCAAACTACATCAGAAACAATGTAAAATCCAACAAAGCGATACAGATTTTCTAACATTTTCAAATATCAGTCTTCATCTTCACATTGTTTTACTTCACTTGGATGAATCTTAATCTTTAAACAAGTTATCATTTAGGTTTGAAAATAAAAAATATTCTGAGAAAACATATTTAAAATCAATTTTTAAGTTTTAACTTTTCTACAGTTCAACTTAAATTTCTTCATGACAAGAAAAGTGTAAAGAAAAGTTTAGTAAATCTGCTCTGAGTTCAGCTCCATGATGAAGTAGAAGAAATAAAAACAAAATTACTAAAAGTGTAATAAATAAAATCATTTTATCTGCTGCAAACATTTAAAAACTCAAATTAAAACATTACGATACATTATTTACTTTTTTAGTATTCATGCAGAAACTTACTTCCAATATCCAGTCTGGTTCCTCCACCAAAAGTCCACCACAGTGATACAAACTCATTGAGCCGTCGTACAAAAACCTCTGACTGTAGAGACACGGCTCTCTGACTTTGTCAGACTGAACTAAATCTACAGGTTCTCATGATAACACATTTAAAATAAGTAGTGATGATATATTACTTTTCCTCAGGTATTCTCAAAACCGAAATCATTAAAATCAGAATAACATTTTTTGGATTTGAAAAACTTAACTGTTGACTTCTGCAAATTTTTTAAAGACAACATTAAAAACATTTTCTTCAGTGTTCTGACGATCTGAAGAGATGAAAATGAGGCAAACTGATTAATAAAAATATAAAACATTAACTTACTTCCAACATCCAGTCTGGTTCCTCCACCGAACGTGAGCCACAGTGATACAAACTCATTGAGCCGTCGTACAAAAACCTCTGACTGTAGAGAGACACGGCTCTCTGACTTTGAAACAAACAACCTCACCAAAATTAGTCAAACATTTTTTCTGCTTATTTTAAAATCTGACAATAACACTGCATGTTTTAAAAATGTGAATATAGAACATGGAACTTTCCTAGCAATACTTCAAAATATAAGAAAGAAACAAACTCATTTAAATTAGTCTCTTAGTAGCATTTAGTACATTTAGCATCAATACTATATTTTGGTATTTTTTTCATACATATCTCAATTTGAAAGAAAAATGAACCTTTACATTAAAGCAACTTCCATTAAAATAATAATTTATTCAAACCTTTGTTTAAGCCAAAAAATCATTGAGGTTTCCCTCAATTTGTAACAATGATGTTAAGATACAAAGAACAAACAGAGTGAAAAGTAGGACACTAGTCCTAGTAGTAGTATTAGTGAAAACAGTTAAGAGGCCAGTTTAAACGGTTTGAGATCATCATCTTGAATTGTCCAGGGGTAGTGAGAGTGTTGATCTTGAGAGTGTTGTCGATAATTTCATGTGTTTGTTTCACAAAACCTAGAAGCTGATTTTTATATACATAATTAGTAGATCAGTTTGGCAGAGTCCTGTGGTCCAGTCTAACAGAGATGTTGTACAGGGTGGTGAATGTGCAATAAAGGCTTTATGGATGAAAAGATACAAGTGTTTATCACACCTCTGCACCACAGAGGACCAAACAACTTTGTTATACAGAATGTAATGGTGAGAGTCATAGAGATCTCTAGCAATGAATCTGATAAACTGAGTGTAGGGGTTTGAGATTAGAAATCTGTAGTACATTAAACTAAGAATTAACACATCCTGATCAATATTCTGATAAACTGATTGATCCATTGATAAACAGCATCATCCAGTGATCCAAGTCTCTGTTGGAGTCAGTCAGAGCATTTTCATAGAGAGCCACTTTGCATCAGCAGCACCATGCTCCAGTGCTCTGGGAGAGGCTGCGTCCTGAGAGTTGAAGACTGATGACTGACAGCTGTCCTTTCATGACAACAGAAGCCACAGAAATCCTCCTCAACAAAAAACATGACTTTTGATCTCTGATCCTCATCTGGACTCTCTGCTGCTTCACAGGTAAAGTCCAGAATCAAACTCCTTCCTCTATCAACATCCTATCTTCTGAAATGGTGCTGCCTACAAACCATGGACGCTTGCTTTATGTTTCCTGTCTCAGTCCTCAGAGTCCAGAGGCTAGTCACAGTGATCACTGGCAGCAGATCTGCTCTGGGAGGCTCACACCATCAGATGTGGGACCAGTCAGGATGTTCATGTTTATAGCAACAAACACTGTTTAGCCTGGTACAAACAAAGAGGTGGAGAAACTCCTAAACTGCTTATTTACTATGCTACCACTCGAGCATCAGGGATTCCAGATCGTTTTACAGGCAGTGGATCAAACTCTGACTTCACTCTGACCATCAGTGGAGTCCAGGCTGAAGATGCAGCAGTTTACTACTGTCAGAGTCTTCACTCTATCAACAGTCAGTGGTTGTTCACACAGTGAAAAAGCATCGTACAAAAACCTCCCTCATTCAGACTGAAACTGAACTGACTGCTGCAGCTGGAAGCTACTGCAGAGACTGATACAGTTCACTGAGGACACACACACACACACTAACCATATTCATCTAACTCAACAGACTTCAAAGATAAGAGTAACACGTAATAAAAATCAGCCTTTTTGCAGATGACATTCTACTATCCATGACAACATCCTCCTGGCTTTCAGTCCAAAACCTGACCAGTAATCAAAGCACTCAATCCACCTTTATATGAACAGTAAAGTCTAAACAGTTTGAAAATTGTATTTCCCTAATCGACTAGATTAATTATTATATGAGAAATAAATTACAGAATCAATTATACAGTTTATCCAAATTTTAAGTTCATGTGTTCCTACTTATTCTAAGTGATATTGAGCCATACACATTGTCTGTGGCCAACATTTGTTAACAATATAAAAATAATTGGACAAAACCTCCCTCAGCCACTGACTTAAGGAATGTGTACAGAGAGATCACTGGTCAGATGTGGTGACGTCAGGATTTGTGAATGGAGGAATTTAACAGAAATGGAAAGAGCTAGATTATATTTTTGATCGGCTTGTGATTAAATGTCACATTATTATCTGCTGAGTAGATCATCTGCTCCATATACAATGTGGTCCAAAAGTATTTGAACAGTGACAACATTTGCATAATTTTGACTCTGTACGCCACCACAGTGGATCTGAAATTAAGTCATCAACATGTCATTAAAGTGTAGACTTTCAGCTTTAATTCAAAGGGTTTAACAAAAATATCACATTGACTGTTTAGGAATTACAGCCATTTTTATACACAGTCCCTCCATTTTCAGAGGCTGAAAAGTAATTGGACAGTTGACTGACAGTCAGTCTCATGTCCAGGTGTGGCCTGTTCCCTCGTTATTTCATGACAAATTCAGCAGATAAAAAGTCTGGAGTTGATTCCAAGTGTTGAATTTGTATTTGGTAGCTGTTGATGGGAAGTTTGAATATGCAACTGCAAGAGGTGTTGATCAAAGTGTTTAGAGGCAGTCGAGTGGCAGAGGTGTGGCCAGGAGGATATGAGCACCTTAACCACTTCTCCTGATTGCTGTATAAGAGGACTGGAGATGTCAGTTCTCTCTCTCCTCACAGCAAGAGGGGGTTTTGTTTGGTTGTGTTTTGAGGTTCAGTTAGTTTGATTTTTCACATTATCAGCTGCACACATTACACTTTCTCACATTCATGCACTCATCACACCACTGATAATACTGATCTACATAACCCACAGTAAATTTGTGTATAGTTTAAATAAATATGCCTTCATTTAATCCTTTATTGTCTGTGTGGTCTACCTTGTTTCATTTGGACCTTGAGCTGGTTTTGTCCTGAACCCAGGAGGGGTGGAGAGGTTTGCTTTCGAATCTCATGCTACCACTTTCTTGATTTCCAGAACCATAAAATGAATGTATTTGCAGATGGAAATCAATAAAAATGTACATTAGTATTATTTTCTCATCTTTTGGCTCATAATCTGATTAGGAACTAAAATAGAATTTCATAGTACTACCACTTAATTTTGAAATGTACAGAAAACAAATGTCCAGTGCACACAACTGTCTTCTCAACCTAGTGTTGGTTCCACTCTCTTTACAATGTACTAATTACAATTTTCATGAAGAAGAAAAAGTGCATTTAACACTACACCATTTAAAAGCTGATCTTTTTCAACCTTACATCATTAACTTTTTCAGTTTTTTTCCTTCCATGTCAGTCATTGTATAACAACACTGTGTCAGTAACAACTAACAAGTCTCTGTTGGAGTCAGTCAGATCATTTCCATAGAGAGCCACTTTGCATCAGCAGCACCATGCTCCAGTGCTCTGGGAGACTATAGTCCTGAGAGTTGAAGACTGGATGACTACAGCTGTCCTTCGACAACAGAAGCCACAGAAATCAAAAACATGACTTGATCTCTGTCCTCATCTGGACTCTCCCTGCTGCTTCACAGGTAAAACCAGAGAATCAAACTCCTCTCTCTATCAACATCTGTCCCTCTGAAATGAAGTCACAAAACCATGACGCTGCTTATGTTTCTGCCCTGTATCCTCAGAGTCCAGAGGCCAGGGTCACAGTGATCAGCCTGGAGCAGTGAGACTGCTCTGGGAGGCTCCGTCACCATCAGATGTAGGACCAGTCAGGATGTTTATTATAGCAGCTCATACCACTATTTAGCCTGATACCAACAGAGAGATGGAGAAACTCCTAAACTGCTTATTTACCTTGCTACCAGTCGAGCATCAGGGATTCCAGGTCGTTTTACAGGCAGTGGATCAAACTCTGACTTCACTCTGACCATCAGTGGAGTCCAGGCTGAAGATGCAGCAGTTTCACACGTCAGAGTTTTCATGCTTATCAGTCAGGTGTGTCTACACAGTGAAAAAGCAACGGCAAAACCTCCCTCAGTCAGACTGAATGAAACTGAACTCATCATGTGCTGGAAGCTACTGCAGAGACTGATACAGTTCACTGAGACACACACACACACACACATTAAATTACCGCAAGTGGAAACTGTTATATTTTCATTAGTGCTTCACCATCCATCCATATCTCATAACCCTATGTCCTTATCTGATTAAAAAGATCCAGAGTCACCAACCCTGGAAATAATACATGAACACTTGCTCATGACCTTTGATTCAGCCCTGGCAGTGAATCACAATGCTACAAGTGTACCGTTGGGCAGAGGAAGCAGAGTAGGATTTCTGGAAGAATTCACCTGCATCTAACATGCATGGAGTAGGGAGGAAATATGAGAAAAACTCACCAACACTTGAATTATAAAGAAACATCTTGATCTTATGATCAACGAGTGTGTATAATCGAGGTTAATAGCCATTATAACCAACTCTCTCTCCTGTTGACTGTGCTGGTCCGTCTTCAGATTCAAAGGAACTGGTCTCAGTTTTCCCTTCTGACCTCAGTAACCATGACAACTGATGGTACTCTGGCTGCTGAACCGTGACAACTGACAGTTTCATTAACAATGTGTGTGTTAAAACTAGCCTCTGATATAGTGTATATTTGCATATTTGCAAACACAGTAGTCTTAGTTCATAGTTCACATAATGGCTGCAGATTGTGAAGAATTTATCACTTTAGGTATTTTTATTTGCTTGTTCCAAATTGGTCTGTGTTCTTCATGTGCACAGAGGTCTCACTGACCAATCAGATTTATTACACAAACATTCAAATCAACAATCACTCAGCAATTGTAAAACTATTTTTTCAAACTACAAAATTTAAGCATCAATTACATGAACTCTTAGTCATAAAGAAAGATCAAGAAACGTTAAATGCTGAACCAACAACATTGACAGTTCTAAAATGATGTCAAATTAGAATTTTATTATATTTAATAAAAATTTAATTAACATTGAACAATTTTCAGATCATTTCAAAGTATTTCCATAGAGAGCCACTTTGCATCAGCAGCACCATGCTCCAGTGCTCTGGGAGAGTTTATAGTAGTCCTGAGAGTTGGAAGACTGATGACTGACAGCTGTCCTTCATGACAACAGAAGCTACAGAAATCCTCCTCATCAAAAAACATGACTTGATCTCCGTCCCCATCTGGACTCTCCACAAGTGCTTCATAGTAAAGTCCAGAGAATCAAACCTCCTCTATCAACATCCGGGCCCCTCTGAAACACAAACCATGACGCTGCTTTTATGTTTCTGTCTCTGTATCCTCAGAGTCCAGAGGCCAGGTCACAGTGACTCAGTCTGGAGCAGTGAGATCTGCTCTGGGAGGCTCCGTCACCATCACATGTAGGACCAGTCAGAATGTTTATATTGTTCATAACAGCAACCACCGTCTATCCTGGTACCAACAGGCAGTGGATCAAACTCTGACTTCACTCTGACCATCAGTGGAGTCCAGGCTGAAGATGCAGCAGTCTACTACTGTCAGAGTCTTCACTCTATCAACAGTCAGTGGTTGTTCACACAGTGAAAAGTGTCGTGATACAAAAACCTCCCTCAAATAGACTGAACAGAACTGAACTGGGACTGCTGCAGCTGGAAGCTACTGCAGAGACTGATACAGTTCACTGAAGACACACACACACACACACACACACACAGACACACATAAACAGATGTGCACATAAAAATTTCATTAGATATGTTTATATAACAGTCAACTCTTAATCCACACAGGTATACATAATTGTAACATGGTTTCCAACACAGAATAGAGTTCACAAGATTTTTTCACAAGGTTTATCACACTACTGAACACAGTTATTTATTTCTCCACTACTGTTTTGATGGTATGCTGATGACATCCTATCATACATGACAAAATGCTCACCTTGAATAATCTCCGCCATCATCCAACCAAAGATTATTTCATTTTCATAACAGATGTAAATATTTAATGGAATTATTTATTCATTGACTTAATACCTGTATATATAAAACAACATTGCTGTCAATGAAGTAAAAGTTGACTAAAACATTTTTAAATCTGTGTAAAGCAATGTGAAGATTTTGTCTCTAAACACCTTCTTTATGTCAGAAAATAGCTCCTGAAAACATGTGTAAAGTCTGTAAACTGTGTGTTACTGCATTCAGGAGTTAGACCGTTTCATAGTTTTCCATCAGTTTCATTCACAATTTATCCAAACGTTAAGTTCATATTTTCCCATTTATTCTAGGTGATATCAAGCCATTTCTATTATCTATGGCCAATGCCTGTTAACAAGATTTTAAAAATCCTTGTACAAAAAAAAATCCTCATTCACAGACTCAAGGAACATGTGCAGAAAGATGATTGGACAGATATGGTGATGTCAAGATTGTGAATGAAGGAATTTGACAGAAACAGAACAAACTAGATCATATTTATGATTGGCTTGTAATTAAATGTCACATCATCATCTACTGAGTAGATCATCTGCTCCATATACAATCAGGTGCATAGGTATTTGGACAGTGACACCATTTTTATAATTTTGTCTCTGTACACCACCACAATGGATCTGAAATGAATCCATCTAGATGTGATTCAAGTGTAGACTTTCAGCTTTAATTCAAGGGGTTTAACAGAAATCTCACCTTACTTGTTTAGGAATTACAGCCATTTTTATACACAGTCCCTCCATTTTCAGAGGCTGAACAATAATTGGACAGTTGACTGACAGTCGTCTAATGTCCAGGGTGTGGCCTGTCTTCATATTTCACATGACAAATCTAGCAGATAAAAAAGTCTGGAGTTGATCTCAAGTGCTGGGAATTTCAGCTATAGCCAAGGATAGGAAGTTTGAATGCAGTCCAAAGAGGTGTTGATCAAAGTGTTTACGAGGCAGTCAGAGTGGCAGAGGTGTGTCAGGAGGATATGAGCCACACCTGAATCCACTTAGGCTATAATCTGATCAGAAATTAAACAGAATTTCTGACTACACAGAATACACAGAATGAAACTGTGCATTGCACACATCTGTCATCTCAGTCAAGAATTTTATGAAAAATTGAAAGTGCATTCACCTCTGTACCATTTAAAAGCAGAACATTTTCAACCTTTCCTTTTTCCCTTCACATAAATCATTGTACGTGCAACACTGTGCCAGTATCAACTAACAAGTCTGTTGGAGAAAATGTTTACTTTGGGGGCACCTACCACTATTTAGCCTGGTACCAACAGAGAGATGGAGAAACTCCTAAACTGCTTATTTATCGTGCTACCACTCGAGCATCAGGGATTCCAGTTCGTTTTACAGGCAGTGGATCAAACTCTGACTTCACTCTGACCATCAGTGGAGTCCAGGCTGAAGATGCAGCAGTTTATTACTGTAAGGGTCGACACAACATTAACAATCAGTATCTGTTCACACAGTGAAAAAGCTGTCGTACAAAAACCTCCCTCAGTCAGATCTGAACAGAACTGAACTGACTGCTGCAGCTGAAGCTACTGCAGAGACTGACAGTCTACTGAGGACACACACAAAACACAGAAACATACACAAACACGCTGCATATGTGGACACAATGAATAATAATAAAAATGACATGAAGTGGATTCAATACTTCACTATTGTTGCTATGACGATCAATGAAAATGTATCAAAACACATTTAATAACATAAACTGATCTCAGTGGAAATCATATTATTGTCTCCACCTCAGATTCTCACCATCCATTCATATCCAGATATAATCCCATGTTTTTATCCAATTTGCCAAAAAATCAAGAGGAGCCAACCAGGAACAGCTATTGAGAACAGGCTTAATCATGACCTTTGACCTCAGCTTCATGCTGGATCAGAGCTGTCTCATCTACAGCACGATGCATCTGTTGGAGTCAGTCAGAGCATTTCCATAGAGAGCCACTTTGCATCAGCAGCACCATGCTCCAGTGCTCTGGGAGAGTTTATAGTCCTGAGAGCTGAAGACTGATGACTGACAAAATGTCCTTCATGACAACAGAAGCCACAGAAATCCTCCTCATCAAAACATGACTTGATCCTCCCGCCCCCATCTGGATTCCTCCTCTGCTGCTGCCTACAGGTGTCCAGAGAATCAAACTCCTCCTCTATCAACATCCGTCCTCTGAAATGAAACCCATAAAACCATGAGACGCTAAAGCTTTATGTTTCTGTCTCTGTATCCTCAGAGTCCAGAGGTTGTGGTCATTATGATTCAGCCTGGAGCAGGATCTGCTCTGGAGTACCGTCACCATCACATGTAGAACCAGTCAGAATGTTCATGCTGGAGCTTACCATGACTCATACTGGTACCAATACAAATATGGAGAAACTCCTAAACTGCTCATTTATGGGGCCTCTCATAGAGCATCAGGGATTCCAGATCGCTTTACAGGTAGTGGATCAAACTCTGACTTCACTCTGACCATCAGTGGAGTCCAGGCTGAAGATGCAGCAGTTTACTACTGTAAGGGTCATTTCAATGCAAACGGCCAGTGGGTGTCTGCTACACAGTGAAAAAGCGTCAGACAAAAACCTCCCCTCAGTCGACTGAACAGAAACTGAACTGACTGCTGCAGCTGGAAGCTACTGCAGAGACTGATACAGTTCACTGGACATGGATGTCCTCATTCACTACTCTTGTTGATGCTTTCATGAAAAATCACACAAAAATCAAAGGCATCTTTGTGCAGTCACACCACCATAAAATCTACATATACTGATGACATTCTGCTATATTTCACAATTTTCTTTCCTTCCTTCCATCTCAAGTTGGAGGGAAACAATGTTATTGTGTCTTTCTCTTGATTTTATGGAGGGTGTCTGGTACCAAGGAAGGCATTACATTTGTACAATCATTACACCTAATGCTAATATTACTAATAACTACTATTATGCTATTTTTATATATTTGTATGATTATGTTTTCTCCTGGCATCTCATATATACTATTAGACATCTGTATATTTATTATTATTATCATCATTATTATTGGGATCTTTTATGCCTTTATTTGATCACGACAGTGGGTATAGACAGGTCGACAGTTCAGGAGTAAAACCCTGGTCTAATTATTCAGCCATCTAGTCACCCCCTATCAACAGTTTTAGCTCATCACTTTAAACTGAAACTTTATATAAACAAGCAACAAGCTGTACCTTGCGATCATCCATGAAATGATCAAACTATGTAATCAGCAAATCCCTGTACCTGTTTAAACAGACATAAAAGATTTTCACATTAAAATACACACAAAATGTTATCACGAATCAGTCTTTATTGTATTGAAATACAGAAAAATAACAAGAAGCAACAAACCTTATTACTGAAACATGAAATTATAGATAGACAGACTTGGAGAGAGTGGAGACTGAGAGCAGTAGCAGAGTAAAACCAGTAGCAGAGTCCCGGTGAGTCAGGTCACTACTAACACTGGTCTCCTCAGTATTCCCGAGACCAGAGTCTGGGAGCTCCTGGGTGGCCTCAGTCACAGAGACTACCGCCCACTGGTTCACAGGAGCCTCAGGTGCTGCCCAGCCAGAGGCCGGGCCCCTTCCCACCACCCGGGGCTCTTGGTCTCCTAGCTATGTTGCTGCGGCTGTCATTCCACCTCCAGGCTAGACTCCAGTCTGAGGGGAAGCCCTGTTGGCTGCAAGAAGAGCGGCCTTCCTGGTCCAGCTCCTCAGTGGAGGGGGGCAGCACTGTCAGGGTGGGACGAGTATCACCTAGGAGACACCAATCAGCTTAGAGGACAGGGACCACACAGCTGTCAATCAAACACCAGACACTTGGACACCTTTACTGTGTGGAGAGCGATTTTCCTTATGAGTTTGTGCTGATGTTTTCTGCTCCACCAGTCACCACCACACATTGTTTCACTTCCCTTTAAGAAGCCTCCATGTCAGCACAGAGAGAATCATCGCGACAGTTTGACCTGAAATATATCAAAACTACACTGGAAATAACAACAGATTTTAAGCAAAGTTTTAAACTTTCATCAAAATCAACAAAACCAGAACTGTACAAAATTGTCGCTTTTCTAAATGAAAACATATGAAAATACATAAAATAATATAAAACCATCAAATCTTTTGTGTGAATCTAATCATCATTTTAAAAACATTTTAATGATTTCAAATTAAATTGGAATCAATATAATACAAAATAAGTTGAATTATACATTTTCTAATTTTCTAATACAACTATTTTTTATCTTTCATTCTTGCTTAACTTTATTTGAGCCAATCTTAATTCATCTTTCAATGGTTTGTAACCAAAAATGAGTCTTAGAAAACATATTTAGAAAGTCTATTCTATTTCCACAGTTCAATTTAAATTCTGCATGACAGAATGTGTAAAAAAGCCTAGTAAAGCTGCCTGAGTTCAGATCCATGATGATGGAGAAGCAATAAAACATAATACTAAAAAGTGATATAAATAAACAACTAATCAATCATTTAATTGCTGCAAACATTCAAAAACATTGTGTTACATTAGTTATATTAATGTTAAAGAAAATACTTACTTCCAATATCCAGTCTGTTCCTCCAATTTAACGTGGTAAATTACAGTGATAAAACTCATTGAGCCGGGTCAGACAAAACCTCTGACTGTAGAGACATCGCATGCCTCTGACTTTTATTAGACTGAACTAAATCTACAAACTCTCAAGATACAGCTTTAACATTAAGAAATAATTATTCATCTTCTGGATAATGTCGATCTTCACTGTGATTAGTTTTTACACCTATTGCAAAAACAAAGTTTGTCTCCTAATCTGAAAACCCCATACTTTTTTTCCTGGCATTCTGAATATATAACTAATAAAAGAGAAATAACTCTCGAAATAAAAACAGTTATGAAACATGAACTTACTTCCAACATCTATGTCTGTCTTCCACTTAACGTGAGCTTTACAGTGATATTAGAACTCATTGAGTCATTTATTAAAAACATCTGACTGTAGAGACACGGTTTGACTGAACAACAACTCACCCAAATTAGATTGTTTGTAAATGTTGACATGTGATGAAAAATGACAATGACCACACAACTTCAGAATGTTTATTTTTATTATATGTATTATCGAACAGTAGTAAGCTTTCTAGCAAAACGGAACTGAATAAAGTTTTGGAGCAAATTATATTGTGGAGAAAAAGGAAATCACAATGAAAAAGGTGTTGGAAATATTCCACGAATTGATTGATTCATTGACAAACAGCATCATCAGAGTGATCCCAAGTTTCTGTTGGTGTCAGTCAGAGCATTTCCATAGAGAGCCACTTGCATCAGCAGCACCATGCCCAGTGCTCTGGGAGAGCTATAGTCCTGAGAGTTGAAGACTGATGACTGACAGTAGCTGTCCTTCATGACAACAGAAGCCACAGGAAATCCCTCCTCATCAAAAACATGACTTTGATCTCCGTCTCATCTGACTCTCCTGCTGCTGCTTCTCAGCACAGGTAGTCCAGAGAATCAAACTCCTCTCCTCTATCAACATCCGGCCCCTCTGAAATGAAGCCCACAAACCATGACGCTGTTGACAGTTTCCCTGTCTCTGTATCCTCAGAGTCCAGAGGCCAGGTCACAGTGACTCAGTCTGGAGCAGTGAGCTCTGCTCTGGGAGGCTCCGTCACCATCACATGGAGAACCAGTCAGAATGTTTATGTTTGGAGCAACTACCACTATTTACATTGGTACCAACAGAGAGATGGAGAAACTCCTAAACTGCTTATTTACTGGGCTACCACTCGACAATCAGGGATTCCAGATCGTTTTACAGGCAGTGGATCAAACTCTGACTTCACTCTGACCATCAGTGGAGTCCAGGCTGAAGATGCAGCAGTTTACTACTGTCAGAGTTATCACTCTATCAACAGTCAGTACGTGTTCACACAGTGAAAGAGCGTCGTACAAAAACCTCCCTCAGTCAGACTGAACAGAAACCGAACTGACAGTTCACTGAGGACACACACACACACACACACCGAATCGCAAACTAAGAAATCAGCTTTTGTGTAGATGACATTCTAGTATTCATCACAATATCACTGTTACTTTGTAAAAATAATGACTCAAGCTAAATTAGTCATCAATTTAAATGCTTGACTTAGAAGAACAAAACTTATCAACTGAAAAAATGACCTTATTAGCAAGTGATTTAGTAGGAAAACAATAAAGCAAACCACACATACATACACTTTTATTTATGATTGGGTTGTGGTAAAATGTCACATCTTTATCTCCTGACCAAATCATCTGCTACATATACAGTCAGCTCCATACGTATTTGATCAATTACACAATTTGCACAATTTTTCCTCTGTACACCACCACAATGGATCTGAAATGAATCCATCAAGATGTGATTAAAGTGTAGACTTTCAGCTTTAATTCAAGGGATTTAACAAAAATATCAAATTAACTGTTTAGGAATTAGATCCATTTTTATACACTGTAGTCCCTCCATTTTCAGAGGCTGAAAAGTAATTGGACAGTTGACTGACAGTCAGTCTCATGTCCAGGTGTGGCCTGTTCCCTCATTATTTCATGACAAATTCAGCAGATAAAAAGTCTGGAGTTGATTCCAAGTGTTGAATTTGTATTTGGTAGCTGTTGATGGGAAGTTTGAATATGCAGTCCAAAGAGGTGTTGATCAAAGTGTTTAGGGAGGCAGTCAGAGTGGCAGAGGTGTGTCAGGAGGATATGAGCCACACCTGAATCCACTTCTCCTGATTGCTGTATAAGAGGACTGGAGATGCCAGTTCTCTCTTTCATAGCAAGAGGCGGTTTTGTTGAGGTTCTGTCAGTTTGATTTTTCACATTATCAGCTGCACACATTACACTTTCTCACATTCATGCACTCATCACACCACTGATAATACTGATCTACAAAGGTTTGCTTTTGAATCTCACGCTACCACTTTCTTGATTTCCAGAACCATAAAATGAATGTATTTGCAGATGGAAATCAATAAAAATGTACATTAGTATTATTTTCCCATCTTTTGGTTCATAATCTGATCAGGAACTAAAATAGAATTTCATAGTACTACCACTTAATTTTGAAATGTACAGAAAACAAATGTCCAGTACACACAACTGTCTTCTCAACCTAGTGTTTCCACTCACTTTACAATGTACTAATTACAATTTTCATGAAGAAGAAAAAGTGCATTTAACACTACACCATTTAAAAGCTGATCTTTTTCAACCTTACATCATTAACGACAACACTGTGTCAGTAACAACTAACAAGTCTCTGTTGGAGTCAGTCAGAGCATTTCCATAGAGAGCCACTTTGCATCAGCAGCACCATGCTCCAGTGCTCTGGGAGAGTTTATAGTCCTGAGAGTTGAAGACTGGATGACTGACAGCTGTCCTTCATGACACAACAGAAGCCACAGAAACTCCTCATCAAAAACATGATTCTTGATCTCCGATTCTCATCTGACTCTCTCTCGTTGCTGCTTCCACAGGCAAAGTCCAGAGAATCAAACCTCTCCTCTATCAACATCCGTCCTCTGAAATGAAGCCCACAAACCATGACGCTGTTTTATGTTTCTGTCTCTGTATCCTCAGAGTCCAGAGGCCAGTATACAGTGACTCAGTCTGGAGCAGTGAGATCTGCTCTGGGAGGCTCTGTCACCATCACATGTAGGACCAGTCACAGGGTAGATAGTGGTAATGAATTATCCTGGTACCAACAGAGAGATGGAGAGAGTCTTAAACTGCCTATTTACTATGCTACCAATCGAGCATCAGGGATTCCAGATCGTTTTACAGGCAGTGGATCAAACACTGACTTCACTCTGACCATCAGTGGAGTCCAGGCTGAAGATGCAGCAGTTTACTACTGTATGGGTGATTTCTATGGCATCAAAAGTGAGTGGTCGTTCACACAGTGAAAAAGCGTCGTACAAAAACCTCCCTCAGTCAGACTGGAACAGAACTGAACTGACTGCTGCAGCTGGAAGCTACTGCAGAGACTGATACAGTTCACTGAGGACACACACACACACACACACAATCACAGAATTACTCTGTATAGAAATCAATTAATATTAGTTATCACATGTTCACACCATCCATTATCTACTTCCACAACACTTTCTATTTCTTAATAACCCCCTTGCACTGTTTTTTTTTTTTTTTTTTTGTTAAGTCTAAATTCAGATCCAGCACTAACAACTACAACTTTGCCTTTAATTTAAAAAAAACAAAACAATGGAAAACAAAACTTTAAAAAACCCAAAAATTATCACATTATAAAATAGTATCCACCATTAAATGACAGACAGAAAATGTTAAGTTACAGATTATCACCTGAAGAATAACAGAAATATGCCATTAATATTTTATGATAAAGCAAAGCAAAGATTTATTCTACCCCAATTTTTTTGGTAAGGTTGTGTCAAGTGTCAAGTAACAGCTTTATTGAATTAAAAAACAATTTAACTTAAACTTATGTCTACAATCACATTGTGTCAAAACACGCTGGAAAGTACCGCTCAAACTCTCCTTAACATGATAAAATATCATTGTGGGTGGCCAAAAGATAAAAATGCCCAACATAGGACTTCAATTTTGCTAAACAGCTGTTTCACTTAACTTTTTTAACCTGATTCTTCAAATTATTATTTGTAATTTGATAAAAACAGAAAAATCCTATAGAATAAGATTTATTTCTAATAAAATTGCAGTTAAAAATGTTTGAAAACATGTTTTTGTTTTTTGTTTTTTGTTTGTTTTTTTACAGTGTATAAGCCTGTTACAAATGACAGCAGGTATTCTTGTAATCAAATGCATGGAAACCAATAATTAAATGTTCCTGGTGTTGAAATTTCTCTCACAGTCATAGTTTATCTCTTGATGTCAATGACATCCTTCTCTTTATTTCTAATCAATTTTATTGTTTTCCAAGATTTAAAGTTAACATCATATTTATGTAAAAATGAAATCCTCCCATCATATGAATCACAACTAACAAGTCTCTGTTATAGTCAGTCAGATCATTTCCATAGAGAGCCACTTTGCATCAGCAGCACCATGCTCCAGTGCTCTGGGAGATGCAGTCCTGAGAGTTGAAGACTGGATGACTGACAGCTGTCCTTCATGACAACAGAAGCCACAGAAATCCTCCTCATCAAAAACATGACTTTGATCTCCGTCCTCATCTGGACTCTCCTCTGCTGCTGCTTCACAGGTAAAGTCCAGAGAATCAAACTCCTCTCCTCTATCAACATCCGTCCTCTGAAAATTTAGCTCACAAAACCATGACGCTGTTTTATGTTTCTGTCTCTGTATCCTCAGAGTCCAGAGGCCAGGTCACAGTGACTCAGTCTGGAGCAGTGAGATCTGCTCTGGGAGGCTCCGTCACCATCACATGTAGGACCAGTCACAGGGTAGATGATGGTGAAGACCTATCCTGGTACCAACAGAGAGATGGAGAAACTCCTAAACTGCTTATTCACACTGCTACCAGTCAAGCATCAGGGACTCCAGATCGTTTTACAGGCAGTGGATCAAACTCTGACTTCACTCTGACCATCAGTGGAGTCTAGGCTGAAGATGCAGCAGTTTACTACTGTATGGGTGAATTCTATGTCAACAGTCAGTACTCGTTCACACAGTGAAAAAGCGCCACAAAACCTCCCTCAGTCAGACTGAACAGAACTGAACTGACTGCTGCAGTTGGAAGCTACTGCAGAGACTGGATACAGTTCACTGAGGACACACACACACACACACACACACACACACACACACACACACACACACACACACACCTGTTGGTCTTTCTACATTTTTGATGATACTCACTGACATAATGCATTCCCTAGCCCCTCCCCACCTCTCATCAACCCTGCAGTCACCTGAGTTCTCCTCACCTGCCCCTCATTACCTAATCAACCTAGCACTATATATACCACTTCTCTTCTTTATTCCTTGCCAGAGTGTTTTGTTGTATTTGCTGTTTGCCTGAGGTCTTGGTTCCTTGTTTCTGCCTTCCTGCATTGCTTTTTTCTGCCTTATCCATGCAAATGGATAAAAATGTTTTCTTTATATTGTGCAGACTTCCCAACTCACACTCCTTTCTCAATGGAAGCAAGATAGACACAGTAATTACTTTTTTTTTTTTTTTTTGGAAAAAGGTTTATTTTAAACTTTTGCCACTAAAATGAAAATAAGTAAAGAAAATACTTGACTGATACAAGCCCATTTCAGTCAGCATAGGAGAAAACACAACACAAATTATCCTGACTTAAAATAAACACATCATGGCCCTTTTCACTTAACACCAGAACTATAATCAACAAAACTCAACAAGCACTAGGAACGACTGCCTTTCCGACCTCTACGTGTGCGCTGAGCTTTATTGTGTAGATTCATGGAGCGACTGCCAGGAGGTTGGCTGGAAGGGGTCACTGCTGAAACACTGCTGGGTAGCAAATGCCTTAGAGACACGAAGGTTTTGTGGTGAGAGGGGGCTGAGTTGCGATCCAGGGCCTCTGTCATTCGCTCCAGCCTCCTGCTCATGGACCACAGCAGGGAATGTGTACGGCTCTCCATCTGTCGGAGGCTCCTCTCAAAGCTCTGACGCATCTCCATCAGCTCCACATGCAGCTTATCAAACCAGGCACGCTGAGTATCCAAGAGATCCTGATTATCCAACCTTGTATCCGTGTCCCTCTGTGTCGTGGTGGGTTGTAAGGATGTGGTAGTATATGGAGACATGGTGGTATGTGAGGATGCCATGGCATGTGACGACTGGGTGGTATATGGGGACATGGTGGTATGTGAGGACGTGGTCACATGTGAAGATGTCCTTAGTTCACCATCATCCTCATCCCCTGCTGGTAGATCCGTGGGTGCCAATGAAGCTGACAAGAACATTTGATCGTTGTGTCAGTATCAGTCTAAATTATTACCACTGTAAGTGTAATAGAAATTTTTTGAAAAAGTTACTCTTTGACCTCTCTCATTTCCCTTAGATACTCACTCTCTGAAACATCCACCTCCAGCAGCACCTCAGTTGAGTTGTTTTCCCCCAGCGGGTTCTTGGCCTGACAGAGGTAAAGTCCAGCATGAGACAGCTCCACAGAGGGTAAAGACAACACCTGTCCTGAGCCCACCTGGAGCAGGGTACTGG
The DNA here is from genome assembly GCA_033238685.1 of Lates japonicus. Taxonomy (NCBI): domain Eukaryota; kingdom Metazoa; phylum Chordata; class Actinopteri; family Centropomidae; genus Lates; species Lates japonicus. Next base: position 8,167,969 of record BRZM01000037.1, on the reverse strand, counting down.
AAGCAGTCCTCCTGTACCAGCTGTATCTGTCTGCCGCTGGGTTGGCAGTGCTGCTGCAGGTCAGGTTCACACTGCTGCCCTCTACCAGGCTGCCTGTGAGACTGACCGCAACTGATACATTCACTGGAGCATCTGTACAAAAATCAAAAGAGACTGCTGTGACCATACAAGTGTTAACTGTACTTATTAAACTCATTATACAAGTTAAACATCTTCTCCCTGTTTGGTTTTGGATGACTTTGTCAGTGTCTTTTACTAGATGTCCACTCCACATAAAGTTAACATTTTAAATACAATACATGCCAATATATGTCAGTTTATTAGGAACACCAAAATAGAATTCATGTAATCTAATCCAGTAGTCCAACAATAAATCCTTCCTGTCTTTAAGGGGTGTTGATTCAACTATAAGTTGTTTTTTTTGTTGTTTGTTTGTTTTTTGGAGGCTGTAGTTTGTGATGCATTGTATTATACAGAGGCATTTCTGTGGTTCTGTGATTTCAAAATTTACTTCACTTGATTATTTTGGCATATTCAAATAAATATAATAAATCTAATCTAAAAAATGTCTCATTAATATGCTTACAGTGAACATCCAGAAACACAGTGTTGCTCTGCACTGACTCCTGGCCTTCAACTGCACACGTATAATTCCCAGCATCCTCTGCACTGGCCTGGAACTTGGATGGTTTGGCCACTGGCTGCCCATTTCTGAACCAGACAACTGGAGTCGGTCTGGACAGTTTGCAGGATGTGTCACATGTTAGAGTCACAGTTTGTCCCTCTATCACACTGTCAGGTTGCACTCTAGCAGTCAGACCTGTGTGAAACGGAGATAAATATACCACTGAAAAACTTTAATTTGACAAAGCAGACTGGATGGCAGTTATAGTGAACTGTACCTGTTACAGACAAATAGACAGATCCTTTACTGCGCCACCCGTACGTGTTTGTGTCAAACCTGAAGTAGTAGTATCCAATGTCACTGTCTCGAAGATCATGAATCTCTAAGCTACAGTTGTGCTTTTGGTCACCGAGATATTTCACACGATTTTGATATGAAGGCAGACTTGACAGCTCAGTGCGTCTCCAACTGCCATTTTTGACTTCTCCTCTGAACCATACAGTCTTGTGGACAGTCTCCCCATCTGGGTAGTTGAATGAACACCAGAGCTGTGCTGATGACCCTTTCAGAGCGCAGGGATCTGGATTTTCAAAAGTCACTGACCACCTGGCCTTTCCTGGAAAAAAATGGGACATGCCATGCTGATAAATTGGATCCAGAGTCATTAAATAATGAATCCTTGGCACAGCCCTGCATGCTTACATATTTGCACTTGAGCATTTAATTTTTTTCATATTATTTGCGTATAACTGTAACATACAGTATATACATTTTAAAGTTGTTACTCTCGAAAAATTGCAAATTCCAACTACAGACCACATCAATACACAGTTTGGTATTTTAATATATATACTGGGTAAATGTATATATTTTCATCTTCATCTTTTTATTGTTTCATATGTATTTTCTAATTCCTATTCCTATTCTTTAAAGAAACAGGACATCCATGACATAAGAAAAGATGGAGGCTAGATTTGAAAGTGATAAGGGTTAAATTGAGGCCACGAAATAAAATGAAGGATTTGCTGCAGCACTTTGTTTTATTATTTGCTTTAAAAATAATAATAATGATAATAAAAACTTGATTTTTCATCTTCAGTTTTATTTTTTTACTTTTATTACTTTTGAGGCAGTTTAGGTAATATTGTGATTATCTAAATTAAGTTTTCAACCTACCTGGTGTAACTGAAGGCTGTGTTGTCAGCACAGGTGCAGGTGGAGGAACTGAAAAAAAGAAAAGGAAACAATCTGTCAGATTTTCGTTATTTTAACAGTAACTGTGGTGGTTTCACTCTGTAGTGCATCACATATAAATCCCATTTTGATCAAGCTGTTGCTGGAGTTTCATTGTCGAATAAACTGCTTAATGGTGACATCTCCTGGTCCAAAAGTTGCATTGCAAATGTTTCATCAGGGTGCACTGAAGACAGGAGGTCAGCAGAGCTTGTAGTATGTGGATACTTAACTCAAGAAAATAAACAAGTTGTTAATGCAAAGTGTTATGGGACTGTTAGATTTTGAGTATTTTAACAACCACACACAAAACACTCATATTTTATACTGATGAAATAGCACTAAACACATCTGAAAATCATCTCTGAGACATTTTACTCTATTCAAAGGTTCATGATTGTTGCATTTCTGACCACATGTTCTAGTGTGCAGTCACAGTTGGGACAGTGATTTCAGGCTGTACTGACGCATCCTAGAGTACACTCCTATAAGACTTCAGCTAGGTGAAAATTTAAACCACTAGAGGTCAGCATGAAGATGATTTTGTACCTTATTACTGTACAGTGTATAAATCTGGAATATACAGAATTTCAAAACCATCTATTGCTACAGATGCAGTACTCACAGATGACAGTGAGGTTAAAGGGGGCACTTTTCTCCACTTCCAGATGGTTCCTGGCTATGCAGTAGATGGGACCAACCAGGTCTGAGGCCAGACTACCATGGATAGTCAGCATACTGGATGTGTCCTCCTGCAGTGAGAAGAATAGAAAATAAATATGACACTAGGCAAATCAATAAATAAGTGAATGAATTAAGAAGTTAACAACTACCACTTAGGAAAATTATTAAACCAAAATAGTCACAAATTCCTAAATCCCTTTTCAGAGCAGATTCAAATCTGATGTGATCAAAACACACACAAAGTCTCACCTCTTTAATGGTGAGTCGTGTGTTGGTTGCCACGATTGGTGTGGCACCGTTGGTCCAGGAGAATTTGAGGAATGAGCCCTTGGCAGAGCAGGTGAGAGCCACAGTGCTGTTGACCTCTACTATCTCAGACACGTTGGCCCTGATGGTCACATCTGAGACTGGCTCTGCAGGTAGAATCAAGGTCACTTGAATGGTAAGGTTGGTCTAAACGGTTCATAGCGTGATACTAACTGTGCCATGGTTAGTGGCTGATCTTCCAAGTATAACCCCCCCTAAGAGAGAGGCAGTGCTCACCCTTAATTCACTAAAATTGCAACATCAGAATATATAATAAAATATCTCCTTGGGTTATAACTGTAACTGTTGGTCTTCAACAAAAATAATAAAGGGGACAGAACACACCCTTATGAGAACCAGTGCAGCTAGACAAGACTAGACAAGCCTTATTCAGCCAGACAGTGAATAGAAACTGTAGGAAACAACAACATGGTACGTGACCTACTTTAAATGTAGGCTAAAAAAATTCTCCAAAATCTTTTGACTTTGTTAACTTATTATTTTCCATGTTTTTAATAATTACTTTCAGATGTCAGTCACAGTTTAGGTTTAGGCCACAAAACGGCTTGGTTGGGTTGCCTCTCTGGCAGAAAGCCATCAAGATAAATTTCTCCCATGTGCTCCACCAGGTTATTAAGATTCATCATCTGGGAACAATGAATCTCTGTACAAAATATTTTACCAATCCATCCAGTAGATGTTGAGATATTTCACTGGAAAAATTAAAACTTTAGGAGGAGGAAAGATCAGGGGATCACCAAAGTTTTTAGGATTCATCCTCCAAATACCATGAATGCTGAAGTACTGAATAGTTGTTTAGATATTTCAGTCTGGACCAAGGCAGTGGACCACCTGAGGGAGACTGCCATCCCTAGAGCCATGCAGCTAGCACAGATGAAGACATGACTGAATACAGAGCCTCCCTGGTGACGGTAACACACAATAGCTCACCCAGAACTTGGAGCTTGGTCTCTCCGGTCTTCACCCCTTTGGCTGTGAAGATGTTGACGTAATAATCCCCGCTGTCCTCTGCTGCCAGAGACCCCAGTGTCAAGAACCCATTTGTGTGGTTTACCTTCACTCTTCCCAGGTAACCCTCGGACACAATGGTCTCCCACTCTTTGCTCACGGTGACAATACGCATCAGCCCACTCCCGTTGTTGACAAACCAGGCTATGGCATTGAACTCTTCTTTGGGATTAATCAGGGTTTTGAAAGTAACATTTTTCCCTGAGACTGCGTCCACTGGACCCTCAGGTAGCGCGTACCATTCACAGCATCCTAAAATAAAGAACACCAGCTCTCAGCTACCGGTTTGATCTGTCACATATGGAAAACAAATTCTGCAATAACCTCTTAGTGTGGATTCTTATCTGATCTCATAATCCATACAGTCTCAGTCAGAATATTTCCAACACTCTTGCATAAAGCTGAATTCCCAGCCCTTCTGGTTTCTGTAAGTCTTTGGGTTTTTTCATGGAGGTTTCTTTCTAAAAGCTGAAATATGATACTGAGATTTTATGCCTACATTTTAAGGAAAATTGTGGATATGGGTATTTATACTATGCCAATACCTAAGACTCAGGATATTTGTGGTCAGAGGGTTTTGATACAACTTAGTAGTCATTGTTAAGGATGTATTTAGTGGTTTATCTTATTATTAGATGGTAGTGAAAGGTATAACTAATGTTTCATCTGCCCCAGTTTACATAGGGGGAGACTTTGGAATTTAGATAAGCCGTTAAACCTGAAATAACTGATTTTTTTTTACCTGTAAACAAAATACTAGAAGCAGAGTTAATGTTATAGACTGTGAAACCAGGTCAATACTAATGACTACAAAAAATGACTCACCCAGGACTCGGAGCATGGTCTCCCCAGTCTTTATCTTTTCAGAAGTAACCATGGTAGCATAATAATACCCCCTGTCCTTTGCCTCCACTGACCCCAGGGTCAAGAAACCATTGGTCCTGTTCACCAGCACTCTCCCCTGATAACCTTCAGCCACTGTTTCCCCTGTTGGTGTTACAGTGACAATGGGCACAAGCTGACTCCCACGGTTGAAAGACCAGACAAATGTGATAAAGTCATCTCTGAGATCAACAAGGGTTTTGAAAGTGACATTCTTCCTCAAAACTGCCTCCACTGGACCCTCCGGCAGAATATCCTGCCCTGTACAGCATCCTAAAGAAAGAACATTTAAGAGGTTTGAGCGACAAAACATTTTTACCTATGGTGCTTTTAATGGCATCAGCAGGTTTTGGTTTTGATTCTATTGTTTCACAGAACCAAAAAAAAAAAGATTAAAACCAGATTTTTAAAAAATGTTTTAAACATGTAACTATGGCACATTTCTAAAATCCCCAACAACCTCAAACTTTACATCAACAATTGAAAAAAGAGTGAATAAAAGTGTTATTTTTACCAATAATGGAGAGGAGAAACAGAAAAGACTTCATAATGAGCAGATCCTCTGTGGACAACTGATGCCTTGCTCCTCAACTGCTTTCTTTTAGCAGGACACACCCACGAGAGGTGAACACACTCACACTCACACTCAAACACACATACAAAGACACACACACACATGCTTAATATACAAATATTGCACGTATCTCACTTAATCTCATTTATTAGGAACAATACCTCAATTCACAACGCCCACCATGGGTGTGTTTTTGGTGAAAGAAGATCCTGGGAATATTTGAAGTGGGGTTGGTGGAAATGAAACAAGAGAGAGAGAGAAGGTGAAGGTTTCCTGCATGAAGTTTGGTGTGACTTCAGCACCATTCAGAGACATAGAAATATATGAACAATAAGGACATTAAGAATATTAAGGTGATACATATGTAATTTACTGGAAAGCCACAGCAAACAATAATGTTTTAAGACCTGATTTACATGAACCAACAGATTTAGCAGGACTCAGGTGTTCAGGAAGCTTGTTCCACAGGTGGGGAGCATAGAAGCTAAAATTTGCTTCACCTTGTTTGCTTTTGATTCTGGAACACTGAGTAAACCTGCCCCAGATGATTTGAGGGGTCTGGATGCTTCGTAACGTCAGCTACCAGAAGATCACAACTGAATTTAGTGCTTTATAGACAAGTAATGGGATTTTTTAACACACAGGAAGTCAGTGCAGTGATTTAAAAACCAGTGCAATTTGCTCCACATTCTTGATGTTACTGAGGCCGCAGCATTGTGGTTGAATGTTTTTATTTTATTTTTTTATTTTTTTGTGAAGATACCATTATAATAGTCCATCCTGCTGAACATAAATGCATTAAAGTATTTAGCAGTTTTTGGCATGTTTTCATTAGGAAAGTCCCTTAAAATCACATTTAAAAAAAAAAGTCTGCACAAACGTTTGACTCACAAAGTGATGCATAAATGAAACTGAAGCTGTCATTACATCTGCAAAAAACTGAATTAATTGCAGGTTGTGGTGAGACATGTCTGGACATATCTTGGAAAACAAATGAAAAAGTATTAAATTTATGACATTTTGTTGGCAGTTGTGCTCTAAAATCAATTTGACTGACATCCAACTGTAAACTTACTGCATCCCCTCTTTTTACGAAGTAAATTATGGTTAGTATTATGATACACACTGAATTCAGTGAGTATTTAGTTTGGAACTGGGACAAAAACACCAAAAGAGAAAGTTTCTTCAACAGAGCTGGAAGTAACTCCCATCACTCCCATCACTCCCATCCATCCTAACCAATAACATCCATTCTACATCCTCATCCTCATCCTCAACTGTACTTCTCTTCATTTTAATTTTCATCCGTCTTTATCCTTGTCCATATTTGTCCTTGTTCTTTTCTCAATCAGTTTTTCTTCTTCCTTACACTCCTTATCCATCCAGTTTTGGAATAATGTTTGTTTTTGTTTTTTTTTTATTGTAAATATATCAAGTAAATAATAATTTGAACGTATAAATATTAATTAAACAAGTGGATAAAAGTATGATTTGCAACACAAACATTCTCCTCCTTTAACATTGTTTTATTTCCTCAGTCAAACTCATCCTAATCCATTTTTATTCTTCTCCATAAACTTTAGTTTTTTTGAGGTGGAGCTAAAAAACAGAAAGATCATCTTCTCACAAACTGATCATTCAGGAGACGCTGTGACTTGTCTGAACAAGGCCTAACAAAGACATAATACTGTAATCTCCGTATGTTCCCGTAAGTCCCTCCAACATGTGGTTTTACTGTAAATAATGTGCCACAATAACCGTCAGAGAGCTACATGAAGCAGGACTCAGCATGACCGGAAAACGCGTGAGTTTGCCTTCAAAATGAGTGCCCTAAACGGAACAGTAGAAACATACTGTCTAGTGCTTTGGGTTAATATTTCAGTATAAGTTTATGTTAAAAAAAATCTTTGTTTTCTGTATGGAAACCAATGTATTTTGAGCAGTATATATGCATGCATGTAATTCTAAGTATTTGTCATTAGTTTATGCAATAATATCTCTGTCTCTGGTCTAAATTGTTCACAGCCTAAAGTATTCATCCATTTTATGTCCTTTATTTTGTTAATGGCACAAAGTGTCAGTTTCTTTTGTTGTAGTAAGTTTTTCGTTCTGTTTTTTAATTATATGCATTTTCTGTTGATTATGTAATGGAATTAACACCGTTCCCTATTAGGACTTTTATTTTGAAACGTGCAGCTGGGGTTCTTCTCACTTCATCTGCGGTGTTTGAGGCGCCAGGGGGGGTTTATAAACAAGTTGAAACGGGGCTCTGGGAGCACTGGCTCAGATCCCGGTCCTTAAGTTTGTTGTCCACTCTCACTCTTCACTGAAACTTTATTCACTTTTCTTTTCAACCTTTGCCTTTAATTCCCCTCGCAGCGCCGAAATGACGGCCACCGGGAGTTCTCCGGACTTTGACGGGATGTACTCCCAGCTGATAGAAGACGAGGTCACCTATGACGGGCTCAACCGCAAGCCAGATGTGGGACACAGCGGTAAGGACACAGAATACAGCTGTTTAGTTTTCTTCCAGTTAATAGTTGAGTTCATGCTGAGCGTCCTCTGGTCTCTCTCTTATTCTCTAACCTTTTCTGTTCATGCTTTGCTGCTTTGAAGCAGAGAAGACACATCTGAAACACACTTGATTCACTTCACAAATCAAAACACAGCTGCATTATGTAACCATGATGTTTGCTCAGTTTGTACTTATCACTTTAAAGAGAGCTAACTCTGGTGTCATCTTGATGATAATCATTAGGGCTGCAACCACAGATTATTTTCATATTCAATTAATTTACGGATTATTTATTTTTTCATTGATTAATCTTTTGTTTTCTTGTATTTCAGAGACCAAAGTAAAATCATAGTTTCCTAAAGCCCAAAATGGCACATTCAAATCACTTGTTATGTCCAAACAATGTTTCAAAAGAGGGGAGGGGATTTGTTATCTTTGGACTAGATCTAGATCAATAAATAGACAGTGTAAATGTCAGATGACAGGTGAAAACAAACACCAAACTAGGTTTGAGGTAAACAGAGAACACCATCAAGTTAAATGTGCTAAAGTCCATTCACATGTTGCTGAAATTGACAATAATAATGATCCTGAATCTGTGTGAGAATAAATCTGCCACCTCACATCCAAACAAATTAAAGTCATTTCCTTCACTGCCACTCGCTTTGTTAGATAATTGTAGTGCATTTCAGATTTCCCACGTCCCAGCAGCTGGTCTAACATGTCTGATATTTACAAGTCTGAACAGAGCAGAGGAGAGAGGCAAGAAAATATAATTCATCAGTAGGAGTCAGATGCAGTATACATGGAGTTTCAGAGGCCACGAGGTAGAGTCAAGCAGCAAATACTCACATTTAAAAACATGAAACTAGAGAATGTTTGGTATTTTTGCTTGAAAATTTACTTCTGTCATAATTTGATCACTAGTTATCAGTGGAAACACAGGCAGCGAACCGTCTGAGGGAACTTTTTAGTTTGTTGAAAAAGTTCCTGTGACTAAAAGTTCCACATATTTGAGGTTGAAATGTGGCTATAATGATGAAGTACCTGGATTTGTCAGGTATTCCATGTGTCTGGATTAACCAAAAACAGACAGGATATATAACGTTTAGTTTATTATTTTAATTAACACCCCCCCGCCTCCTCCAGCTCACCCGATCTCCTCAGTCAGACTAGCCCCCAGGCTGAGCGGCCCCGGGCCCTACCGCCTCGCCACCATCTGCCTGGCTACGCTGTGCGCCATCCTGCTGATCTCCATCATAGCTGTCAGTGCACACTGTGAGTACACAACTGTCAGATATTACTCACATCATTTCTCTAATTCTTTGTGGTTCCTTATGTTTGTGTCACCTGTTTGTCCAGCATGGACCTGAGGACACACACACACACCATGAAACAGTGGTACACTTTTAGATGTAACAATTCATGTATTTATTTGTAAGTTAAAGTAGTCAGTAGTCAGACTAGGAGACTAGCAGTAAGAATGTGTTTCTGTTTTTCAATTTGAGAGAGTAAGCAAAGATGTTAAAAATGAGCTTCTTCAATCAAAATAGGGCCTTAAAAGTCGTTACATACTGAAATTAAAGTCTAAAGATGCCCTGTATGTACGTGCTCTTTTCTGCTGTTGATTTTTTCCTCCATGCGCTGTCATCGTAGTTTGTTCACAATCTAAAGGCACTTTCAAACTACTGAGTATTTGATGAATTTATGAGATGAATTTAACTTCTTATTAGCATTATTAGCAGCATTTAACATTCAATAACTTGTTTATAACACACTACAATGTAACTGTAGGAAGATAAGTGTGTACTAACATATTTGTTAACTACAACTCCTCCTCTGTATAAACTGAAGCACAGTTGAAATAATCTAAATGTTGACAAATACTGTATATTGACAAGTTATATGACATTATATTGTGTTTTATTTATTTATTTTGTACTTATAAATGTTGATTAGGGGGTTGTAAAAGTATTAAATTGGTTAAAGTGTTACCCAGAAGACCAAACAGGAAGATATAAAGTAAACTAGTCATCGCTTACTGTAAAAGAGCAAATTCAAAAGTGCCGTATGAACACTTTCAGATAAGAAAAGCTGGAACATTTGCCAGTGTTTTACACACATGTGGTACATGTGCATGTGTGTGTCACACAGTTAGGAGGCTGAAAAGCTGCTTCTGCTTTTAATGAGTTCATTAGCTAAACTGCTGCCAGAATGACGAAAATGACGATTTCTCTTCATTCAGACAATTGGCATGATGTGACAGAGTAAATGTTCTAATCTACAATCGACAAGTCTCTTCTGAGGAAACGTGAAATTGAGCTGCATCACAAACATTTTATTCTGTTGAAACAAAGAGAAAATATATTTTAATTGACATTCCCATCAGCCTCAGCTGGTTAGTGCTGATTAGTAAAGGCTAAACTGAGATGGTGAACTAGCTATTAACTCACCAGTCCATCGTTCCACAGATAAAAACAAACCTCAGGGCGGTGGTGAAGTGACCACAGAGACACAGAAGCAGACGCAGGGAGCAAACGTGTCGGCTCTGACTGCTACCATCCAAAAACTGCAGCAGGAGAAAGTACAGCTGCAGAAAGAGAGGGACGAGCTGCTGGCCAAACTGGCCGCCACTAAAGGTCTGCAAGTTTATTTTTGTGTATGGATGTGCTAACTGGTGTTTTAATGCCTTAATAATGTTCAAATATTCTTTTTAACCAGTTAAATTGTAGCTATATTTAGTCATGGCTGGATTACTGGTTTGGGTATCTACATGCATTTCAGATGAGCAGAACTTCAATTTGTTTCTTATCCGTCTCTCTGCCTGTCTTTCTTCAGCTCCTGTGGTGATCAAACCAACACAGACGGCACCGGCCCCCATCGTCTGCCCCATGGATTGGCATCTCTTCAACAACAGCTGTTACTTCATCTCCAGAATCTCAAGGGATTGGCCAGAGAGTCAGTCATTCTGCCAGAGCAAAGGAGCTCACCTGGCCATCATCCACACGGCCGAGGAGCAGGTACAGTACGACGAGCTGCGCCATCACAACATGGTCATTACAGTCTCACAGAGAGGTATTTTATCAGGGAGAGCTGCTTCTTTTCTCCAACTGCACATCACTGAACACATTTTGTTACTTGTAGATAATGTTCTGTTTGTCGCGTACAGAAGAAGCTGCAGAGATTTCATTGAACATTAAAAAACAAGACTGGTGTTATTCTGTAAAATTCATGTATTGGTTCCTACAGAAGACATAAATATTTAAAAACAATTTGTGTGTGTGTTTCCTCTCAGCAATTTCTGTGGGATCTGCTTCCCAGAGGCCACTGGAACGCCTACTGGTTCGGGATCACTGATTCACACACTGAGGATCAGTGGAAATGGGTGGACGGCACTCCGCTGGTCGGAGGGTAGGTTTACTTCCTTGCCCAAACTGTGACTCCACTCCTCTGGCTCCAGATTGTCAGTGAGACACACAGACTTAGACAAACACACATAGACTCATCGACCATTGGACTTTGACCTCTGTTGAACACTGACCTTTCTCATACATACAGCTGCACAGTGACAATTTCTGGCCTGCTTGGGAAAAGGGGAAATAAATGAGGTGAAAGAACGATTTTAAGTGTAAACCTAACCCCAGTCCTTTCACTGGAAAGTCGTCCTGCAGGTACAGAAGATTTGTGGAGGGCAGGAACTAAAACAGGAACAGAAATTTCTTGGCGCCAAAAAGGTTCCTGGATTCCCTGGAAAATTAAACTTCTTCAGAACTATTGTGGGTTAGAAACCAATGCAGTCCTTATCACATGGTGCAAGAGATGGTAGTGTTGTTCAGTCCACCACTTTGGTCCAGACTAATATCTCATCAGCTACATTCATAGTTCTCAGAACATGAATCCTACTAACTTTGGTGATTCCTTAACTTTTCATATGGTGTTAATTTGTCCAGTATTTCAAAACTAAAGACACTCCCGTCAGCCTAAACTGTTCCTTGTGTTTAGTGATGTTTAGCAAATGTTAGCATGCTAACACACTGAACTAAGATGGTGAGCATGGTAGACAATATACCTGCTAAACATCAGCATATTGTAGTTGTCTATTTGAACATGTTAGCATGCCAGCTTTAGCATTTAGCTCAAAGCACCGCTGTGCCTAAGATCAGCCTCACAGGAATAGTTTTTAACAATTATATTAACATTCATTTATTGACATAAATCTGTTAATAAAGAAAATAACTTATGAAACTAATGAAAATAATTTGGTTTTAAGCCCTAATTGAAACTTTTTTTTGGTTAAAATCTGAGGTTTACTCATCTTCTTTAAATATGAATTAATAATACAGTACAGAGGATCAGTACAGTGTCAAGTTCGGGTTCCTGATGTGAGATAACAGCTGGAGAGAGGCCAAGATCACGTCTGCCTGCTCTCGCTGCAAACAGCAGTTCTTATGTTACCGCTGTGACCCTGAGGTCTGACCTCTGATTCAAAACATATGTGTCAGAGCACAAAGAGGGAACAGGGCAAAGATCAATTCTGCTTTAGTCATGATAAATCATCAGTCATCTTCATCTTCTAGTTTGTCTTTGGCTAGATTGTAAATATATATGAAGAACCAGGAGCACACAACAAGCCACAATATTGTTGTACTTCTTTTTTTCCACAAGTTTCTTTCCTGCCATGTGCAAACTCAACAGATTTTCTCATAACCATCTGATTTTTCTTCCTCATTTTGATAGTGACTAACCTTTTCTCATTCCTCTTTTGCCCCCACATTCCTTGCCTTCCTCTTTCCCTGCTGAAGTTTTCTATTTTGTCCTCACATGGTTCTGACTTGGCTCTGCTCAGATATTTCCAGATGACATAACATTTATTGTAATATTTAACCTCAATCCACTTAAACGCCATCTACAATTTTTATGTTTATCTCCAGGCTGCCTTTATAGACACGTGTATGTATGTTGAAATCCCTTGCATTACCTGATTAAATGAAGGTTTACATTTTAAATAGTTAATGGTTTATTTCTGGTGATACACTGCTGTACACTGATTCATCCTGTACGCATTTATGTAGAACCATCCCACCAGTACAGCCAAAAACGTGAGGAAGTTAGTTTTATTTTTGTTTTTTTTTTGAAGGTGCTATATTGTGGGTTTCTGCTATCTCTACATAGTCAGTGTTAGCATTAGCAGCTGTTTGCATACCAGTCTAGAAGAAATGTTCAGCACGAGTTCAGCATCAAACTTTATTCTTTTACTCATTCTTTACTGTCTCCAGCCATGGAAAGAGACGCCAGTGTTTTGCATCTAGTTCTGTCACTTCTTTTCTTCTACTGAAGTGAGCATGCTAATCAGCTAGCTCCAGAACGTCCAACCTGTCTCATCACTTTCTGATCATGATTCATTGTAGCGTTCAGACCTGAAGAAACTGTGCAGCTCAGAGGACATTTTCTCATATTGTAAATGCAACAATAGCTGAAGCTCTTGGAAAGTGACCATCACCACCACTTGCTCCCAACAAGAAATTACGTTTGACGGCAGAGAAAACGTACAATTAGCTCCTTTAAAGTAAATTCAGCTTTTTCATTTTTGTTTTTTGTAAAAAGTAAAACTTATTTGTCAAGGGCTTCTTTCTCTATTTCTTTCTCTCTCCCAACTTTAGTTTCTGGGAGGTCGGCGAACCGAACAACCACATCGACGAGGACTGTGGCTACATTGTGAAAACACGTGTGTTGGAGCGAGTGGCGATAAGGAGCTGGTATGACGCCCCCTGCACAATGAACTGGCCCTACATCTGTGAGAAAGAGATGGGCCCTGGTGCCAGCACTGCCATACCACACTGAGATGACCACTGATTGTCTAAAGAAAAGAGGGGGAAGAAGTTTAACCAGTTGGTATTTTGTCAGGTTTTAACAAACCTGCTGCATGAACGGCTTTTTTTCCTTCACTTTTTTTCACTTCAAATTCACAGCTCAGTTAGATACTGATGTTCACTTTTTACATCCTAACATTTTCCCTGAAATTAATGTATGGAACTTGTCTTGGGGAGTCTACTTTGCCCAGAACAACAGATAGATACAGATACAGATACAGATACAGAAGAACAGTATATATATTTTGTAAACATATGAGAATCTTTATAGTCCAAGAAAACCTCAGTTGAGTCACTTTCTGAAGGAGGAATACGGTGCTTCTACGACTTAATGTAAGATGTGTTACATGGTTGTGGTACTTCTGTGCCTTAAACCACATAATAATGTCATATTTTTACATGTCTGTGTTTTAGATTTTTTAGATGTCAAGATAACTAATGGGGTTCTAATAAATGAATATAGTGTTTTATAAGCGATTTATATTAACTATACATAAACAGTAAATATGTGGGAGTCTGATTATCTGATCTGTAATCTGATGCACTTTTGCTCAATTGATTGAGTTGTAATTAAGCAAATATGTGAAGTTGCAGAAATGTGTCCTGTGAATCTTGTAAATAAATAAACATTTTTTGTATCTCACTGAGTTTGATCCATGTTTCATTACACTGGTGGAGAGAGTGGAGACCAAATCAGAGCTCAGAGAGAGTCAGTATTATTAAACACCCAAGGTGAACGATAATGTCACACAATAACTGCAACAGTTTTATCTGTTTTCCCTCCCGTCTTCCCTTGTGTCTCCTCCCCCCTCATTTTGAGGGCGTTGCCAAGCTCATCAGGCATCTGGCTCATCTCCACACCTGTGCTTCATCTGCCAATCAGCACCAGTACAAAGACCCCAGCTCTCCACTCACTCATTGCCAGATTGTTTCATCGTCTCAGTGGTATTCAGACTCTCAGCTGCTCCATAGTAGAGTTTTTTCTCTGGTGAATCTTTTGTGCTTTGGCTGGCCTTTGTTTCTCCCTCCGTCTCAGAAACCTCCTGTACTCAGCTGGACCTCCATGTACCTACAACCTCCGGCCAGTCTTTTTTGCTATTCCCCTTCACTCGTCTGCCTGTCCCCTGTCTTCATCGCCCCTCATCATCCCCTCACTCCCTTTACCATTTCACAACCCTGCCTACGTGTCTGCTTCTGTCCTGAACAAAAACCGAGCTATAACAATAAGATGATTAAAGTGTTGCATCATATTTTGCTGCCTCCAAGTGGCCAAAAACAATTAGTGCAGCTTTAATTTAACAGTAGATTTCTATCTTTTTTAAAGCAGTGTTAGATATTTAACTGACAAATGTAACCATACACACTTAACATTTAATCTAGTGCATGTTGTAGCTCTACACAAATCATGAAAACATGTTGTACGTGTTT
This sequence comes from Lates japonicus, assembly GCA_033238685.1. Classification (NCBI taxonomy): domain Eukaryota; kingdom Metazoa; phylum Chordata; class Actinopteri; family Centropomidae; genus Lates; species Lates japonicus. The sequence continues at coordinate 8,152,823 of BRZM01000037.1, read as the reverse complement.
GTACAAACCTAAACTACAGCTAAAATACATGATGAACACTGTAAAAATAGAAATTTCAAAGTTAAATTAATTGTATGTGTTGTCAAAGTGAAGATGATTTCTTGACTTGTCTGTTTGAATGTTGCAGTGTACTGAAGTTTCTCCATCACTGTACTTTTAGCCAGTTTTTCAGCTTCTTACAAATGTTATAATCAAATAATGATATAATGAATTCTGACAGATATGAACCATCCTATAAGCTGTGGCATCATTTAACCAATGAATAACACAACTCATGCTCATGAAACGTGATATGATGGTTTGTTGTCTGTGATGTCTCTGCTCCGTATTGTTGTTGCCCAGCAGGTGGCACTGCTAACAAACAACTATAATCAAAATGTTGACTATGTAATGGAGTCTGTAGTCGAACAGAGGAGGTGGAGAGGAATTAAAGTTGATTTTTAAATTCTTCATGATGAATTAATGTGAATTTCATCCTCCTGAGAAAGTTTCAGTTTATTTCTATAAATGTAAAAAAAAATTAGACCTCTCAGAATTTAAAATATTCACTCTATATACATCCATCCATATACATTTAGTAATTATTGAATTATTGTATGTCTGTGAGGATAACACTCATGAGAGAATATAAATATAAATAACTATATGTGTATGTTGAGGTATTCAAAAAGCAATTTCCATTCAATCTCAGATAAATCAAAATTTATTTAGTGTCACTATTCAAATAAGGAAATTCACTGGTTTTTGAAGTTCCACAAAATACAGCTCGAAAAAATACACAAAATAATTCAACACAACACGACACAATCCATAAACGGAACAGTACTTTAACCTTTCAACTTCAGATTTTCTCATGTTGAATTTCTTGTCTTTGACTTTATTGATTAGACCAGCTGCATTAAGTTTTTCTCTTGTAACAAAGTATTTATGGTCATCACCTTTATAAACCAAGATCTCAGTCACATCGCCCCCCTAACATGTCATCTCCTCTTCTCTGAGCAGAAAGACCCACATCCATCATCATCATCTCACCCACTCCCTGTCTTGGTAAAGTGGGCTAAGAGCATCCCTGAATGAAGAAGCCAAAGGTGGAGGGGGTTTGTCGGCTGCACGGTTTGTACTCCTGCTACCATCCTGAGCTCGTTACCACAGGGAGTTATCAGGAAGTCAGCTAGCCCTCTTCTGTCACACTTCATTAGCCCGGATTACAGGCCAAGACTTACCAAGAGAGAGAAGGAGAAACACACAGGCTCATTATTAACTCTCTGTAATAATGTCCATTCGACAAATCAAACAATGAACCAATGAGGAGTGAAGACAGATTTAAGTTTTTTTTAGTTTTAGGAACCCTTAACAACAATAATACACCCTGTGGACATCGCTGCTTCTTCATCCTCTCATGTCGGACTGAGGGCAGACTGGATGCTACAGTGACACCACAGTGACTCAGTATCATAAAGACAATTTATAGAAATAAAAACAAAACAAGAGTTAACATTGGTGATGCTCTCCACCAGTCAAATCCAGGCAGAGTCGAGAAGAATCAGCTGGCTGACTCAGAAACACCTTGTTTCATCGTCCCAAAAATAAAAATAGAGTTTTCTCTTTTCTCCAGCTTAGTTTGAAATGTACATTTATTTAACAATATGCAAGAATCAGACATTAAATCGACCGATGTTTTGACACAGGACCCTTATTCAAGTTACTTACATGCCCTGCTTCAGGACACTGACAGAACAAACAATTCATAATGGACCCTGCAGGTAATAAACCTGTGTGTTTTTGACTTGTGGACAAACCTCCAGGTCAAACAGGGCTGTGTAACACTGATGTTGCTGTATGATGTCACCAGGCCTGAGCCAAAACCTGCTGCTAAAAAAAGACACAGCCTGAGGAGAAGCTTAATCTGAAAGTCCCCATTAGAGTAGGCCATCAAACATCCCTGATGATCTCAGCGTGTGCCCATGATGCATGAGGGCACAATGGTGGATCAGCAGGATACTGAACCAATGAGGACAAGACTTGGTGCTTAGAGCTGCAGTGTAGTAGCGTGGCTACATTACCTGAGCCTGAGCACAGAGGTAAACATTTCACAAGTGTTTTAACATCTTCAGCAGAGAAACAGCCAAATGGTACAATGTCAGAGACATTTAAGGTCAGTAAATGATTTCAGTTTCCCAGTGTGCTCAAACACAAAACTGAAGAGCTCATCACTTTCACCTTAAATCCTCCATTGTCAGTGATTTGTTCAGTAAATGTCATTAAGCTTAAGGTTTCTAATTCTGCTGTTTCAGTTGAATTAATAGCAAAATTCATGCACTCCTTCTCACAACTGTGAAAATGTGTTGACCTTTTGCCACAAATTCCAGCAAACATTTCAATATAGAAACAATCTGCTTTTATTATTTTGAGGTGATAACTGTTCCTTTGGGGAACTAATTAATATCACATGATGTCAGATTATTACCTGTGTGGAGTTCCCCTCCACCCACCTTTCCCAGAAGAAGAAAAAAAAAAGGAAATCTCCCCACAAGCCACAAGTCAGATTACAGGATGTCAAGGGGGCGGACCGAAGGAGATCATCTCTCATCAAAGACCAATACCTGCTCTCCTTCGTGTCGTGGCTCAACCCAAAACCTCCCCCCCCTTTACTGTTTCACTTTCAGCATCCAGATATATCTGACCTCCTGCATTTCTACCTGTCTCTCTACATTTGATCTGACCATTTCCTCTACCCATTATCTCCAAAGGACACATGATTTGGTCCTTAAAACTTTTAAAACTTGTTCTTTACAAGGTACCATTATCTCTTTTAATTTAAACAACTGTTTAAAAGAAGTAGCTTCTGTGTCTCTCAAACAGTTCATGTCTCATTTTGAGGCAAAACTCTGCATTTGACTTTTGATCCACTTTTTGTCCCTGCCTTCGCTGTGTGTCAGGTGTGACGCACGTTTAGCCTGACCTGCTCTAATTCCCTAACGAGATTGGCCATCCCCCGGATATCCCATTAGACCCTGATTAACTGGGCTCAGCTCATTAGCTCTGACAAACCAATTCACCCCGTCAACCTCCACCCCAGACTATCCATCCCCTGCTCCTGCATCCTGACCAAAAACATGCACTGCAATGCCAGGAATCAGCGTACAATGTCACCTCACCAGGACGCTGCTGACGCACATGCATCCTGGAAATGAAACCAGTGATAAAAATAATGGTTCATATTTGTGAGAAGATGTTGTAATTACTTGAAATGCTTCCTAAATCAATAAAAGCTTGTTGGAATGTGGCCCATTTTGCATTCTTTCTTCAGTCAGGAATTTAGTTTGCTTTGATTGCTCCATAAACGCAGCATAAAACAAGAGCGCATTCTTTCATATTTAATTATGTGCACGCCTCATGTGACTGTTTGCTTTCTAATCTTTGTGCAACCTCCACAATCTTTCTCCTCCTCTCTCATATTCTCACATTTCATCTCCACCTGTTCCCTTTCTCTTCCTGCCTTGTTCTTTCTTCACCTGCTCTTGTCTTTTGACCTCATAACCTGATTTTCTCCCTCCAATCGGTTTACCTACCTCCTCTCGCCATGCTCCCTCTCCCTGTCTCTCCTTCTCTCTCTCTCTCTCCTTCCTCTCTATTTCCATCTTTGAGCTTTATCCCTTCATCCCTTATCTCCTTCATCCCCTCCAATCCTCATCTGTTCTTCACTGTGGAGGAAGGGAGAGAGAAAGAGAGAGTTTTTCACAAGTAAGCTGATAGCAGTCTGCTGGGGGAGAGCGTCGGAGGAGCCTGCGAGCAGGTTGTGCACCCTGGGATTGTGGAATCTAAAAAAGCTCAGAGGGGAACACAGAGCCGGAGGTGTCTGGGACCAGGAGCTGCTCAGAAGAAGAGAAGGGACCACATCGTGTGTGGAAAAGGTGAGTTTCTTCTTTTATGCCTCTCTCTCTTCAGGTGCTGCTGGATATCAGTTGGAGCTGCAGTGAGTTGCTCTGAACTGACTTCTTTTGGGAGAGTTTGAAGACAGACCGTGAATTTTTACTTTTGTGAGATTTTAAGAACAGGAGGTGGACTTCTGTGGAAATTTATGGGAAACTTGTATATTAACAAGATTCTTCTGCACATGGCTGCCTGCAAACCAGATGGAGCTCCACCTGGAACTTGTGCATTTGCACTGATTTCAGAGAAGCATGAGCTTCACTTCTGAGTTATTTTATAAAATGCAGCTGCCATCTTTAACGCAAGAATGCTTCCCTACTCTACACCACAACTCCAACCAGTATTTTTAAGGCATTTTTGAAGCATTGATTTCTTGCATACAATAGAATAATTTATCAGTGCAAGATTGCATCCGAAGTAATGATTCTTTAAACCCTTTGAAGGTGATCTTTGGATTGTAGGGAAGCTGCCAAAGAGGATTGGTGCCTCAGGTGTAGCGGCAGTAAGCTGCAGCCTGATCTGTCATACAAGGCCAAACCTCAGCCGTCACACTGTGTCTGCAGATTTCCTCCATCATGTTTGCTACTTCTGGAGCTGCTATTCCAAGGGTTTGTCTCTTTCTAAGACAAAAGTTTTCCAAATAATTTTCAGCTCCGTCCAATCACTTCAATTGAGCTTTACAGTCGATGTATTTATGGAGACATAAAGGCATCATCATGTCCCCAAAATGAGAGAACAGGACAGTAGAGGAGGAGCTGCCTGGCGTTTGGACTGTAACAGACCCTCCACATCTCCCACCGTCCACAGCACCCCCCCTTCCTCTCCCTCTGATCCCGAGGTAAAGAGCAGTCAGTAATCGGATGACAGGAGATTTGACTGGTAAAGCTTCCCTTAAGATCTCCTGCCGGGATTTAAAGCCCTGCAGCAACCCACCCCAAACCCCACCACCACCACTTCCCCTCCTGTATCCTGTCACAGGTACCTGCGCTGCACGTAGGCCACGTCATGAACCTTCACCTCTGCTGTTTAACGCAGCTTTTAACCTTATTATGCAAGAAAGAGAAGTGGGGCTGAAAGTTATTCTTTCTGTTTCTATTAATCAATCAAACATTTAGTCCATGAAATGTCAGAAAATAGTGGAGATGCCAACAGGAGTCAGACCAAAAAAAATGTGAACGTTTGGGAATTTTGCTTGATAAATAATTTTTAAATCATCTCATCACGTTCTGTAAAGGGTTTTATTTTTCCTTGTGTCCTGTAGTGTTGCATCACATAGTTGCTGCTGCAAATTACTGGCAAATATAAGCCTAATAACAGCAGAGAGAGTTTTAACTGTTGCAAAGTGAATTTAAACAACCATTGCCTGTGATTTTTCAGGTCTTTACATTTTTGTTTGCCTGTGCTGTCAAGTAATACACTCTGATTTGTCTTCATTAGCATTGATTAGCATTAGTTCCCTGGCAATGGGCAGAATTTTGCAAGCAGGTAATTGGTGTTAAATTAGTCAGACGTCAGCATCCTATTACAGAGCATTAGGCACATACACTAAACTGCAGCATGCAGGACTTTGGGGAAATGAAAATTATGTTGAAATCAATGAACCACACAGGTAGAGAGAACAATGAAGACACTAAATATTTGTCCACATTAAAGATTAGAGACACAGACATTTGACCCTTAATATTGTTGAAGTCAACGTACATCTCAGCTAACTGGACCCTCCAAAGAGCTGAGTGGTAGCTACTAAATAACCCCCCAAAATGAATGAATCTATGAATTTAATCTGAAATACTTTGGACAAAATGTTTGACAGAGATTGTTTTCCCCTAAAATGACAAACTAACCCCAGAGCACCTTTGATGTTAAAATGGCTGACACCAAAGATGAGACAGACGTGATGCAACACCTTGAATGAAAGAACCCACTGCACTGTTCAAGACACATATTTGACTTTTCTGTTAACGATGTTGAATAAGTCACCATTCAAAAATGTACTGATATCATTCAGGGATTTACCTTTACACTCTATATTGATTAAGTATATTTTATATCTGGAGAAAAATCTTAACCAGCTTCAAGGTCTCCTCCTCACTTCCTTCCTCTTTCCCTCCTTTGCTTCTTTTCTTCTCCTTCCTATCCGTCCTACATTTTCTTGCAGTCTTTCCTGTAAGTCTTCCCTTTTCCTTCTGTCCTCTTCACAGTGCAGAGTATTCTCCTTCCTTCTGTCTTTGGTCTTTTTCTTCCTTCTCCTCCCTCACTTCACACTCATCATATCTGGGTGATGTAGTATAAGAGCTGACAGTGTTACAACTTTGGCTCAGGAAGGGATTACACCTGCAAGGTATGTGTCTAATCTTTGCTCTAGACTCGGTGTAACAGCAATCCAAGTGATCCAGATCAAGGTATCAGGGTCAATAAGCGATGTACAGACTGGTCAGTGGATCTCTGTGTACCTGAGCAGTCCTGTAATGTGGGGCAGGGTCAGACATGAGGATTTTTACAGCAGTGGTCCCAACTGAAACCATCTGATTCGCCAAAGAGGAGTTAACAGCTGTGGGGTTGTTGTGATGACTTGTTGATATCTTGCAACAGATGTTCTCAGACTGTGTATGTACAGCTAACTACCTCGTCGTTCCCTAAGATCAAGAATGAACCAAACATTTTTTTGTCTTCTTTTTGTCATCCCCACCTCTTTGTTACAGAGTGACAGTTTCATTTTCCGTCAGTAACATCCCCTAGCAACCGTCGCCATGGCAGCTGAGAAAGCTGAAATGGATGCACTGAAAAAGGAGTGCGATGGCCTCCGTGCACAGATTGAGGTGAGTACCTCCTGCATACCTACAGTAGGCCTGCTTCCTGTCGCAGGTTATTAAGATATATGTCATCATGAGGCCTCATTACAAACAACATGAGGTCAATGTATTTTACAAAACAGCAGCGATGTTTTCACCTCTGTCACAATACTTTATTCACTTATCACACTGGGATTTTGGACGGTTTTTATCTTTGATGGAGAATTTTTAAAAACCCTTAAATTTTTTGTAAAAATTCAAAACCACTAACATCAGAAATGTGTTGTTTTCACTGGACAGGAACAAAGGTACAGTTAGTTCTCCAGTTTATTTGTAAAGTTCAAAATAAGCAAAACTAGAGACACAAAAAACCTTCTACTTCTACTACTACCTCTACCAATTCAAGTACTTTTAACCAGTACTACTATTATTACTATTGCTGCTATCACTCACACTAACAGTACATGTACCACTTCTCCTGTTGACTAAACATCTAACTGGACTCTACCTTCCTGACTCTTTCCTCATCTCCCCAACGTGTCGTTCCCTGTGTGACCACCAGGCGGCCCGTAAGGCTGTGAATGACAGCGACATGGCGGGAGCCGCAGGGGGCGTGGCTGCGGTGGGCCGGGTCCAGCTGAAGCTCAGGAAGACGCTCAAGGGTCACCTGGCCAAAATCTATGCCATGCACTGGTCAGCTGACTCCAGGTGAGCGCGTCCCTCCATCACTGAACGCCGGACTGTTACGGCACAGGTGTTGTTGTCTCGTTGGTTTAGGGTGGCGTCAGCTGTTTTGCTGCAGCTTTAACGAGTCAAGTCACATTTAGACACGACTCAGTTTTTGCTTGAGCACATTTTATCTACCTGACAGAGGTAGAAGTCAGAGAACTAGCAGGATTGTCACTGAATTCATTACAAACTCTGAGGGTTAGCGGGCAGTTTAACTGGCCTGAACAGCTGCAGACTAGTAGAATATTTTGATTAAAGAAAACACAAGTAACAACAAACTCTGTAATATCTCATCTCTCTCACAGGCAAATGGTCAGTGCATCACAGGATGGCAAGCTTCTGGTCTGGGACACCTTCACAGGGAACAAGGTGAGATCACACACCCAGTGTTACATTTAATCTGAAGCACTGATGTTTCATCTGACGTTTATGGTGATTGTAATCCTAAGGATTTATTACATTGTGTTCGTGACTCAGAGAGACGTCGTACTGGTGTTGCACGAGATATGTAACTCAACCTCATACAGTATTCAGAACAAGAAAAGAATAACAAATACTGCAGGTTTCTAGTTTCAAGTTATTTAAATCATACCACAGCTCTTAAACACTGGTCTCAATCAATCCATGTAAGTGACACCCTAATGCACTGTATTAAAGAGGCTGTACATCTTTTACTTCCCAGTTGGTTGCTGTCCCACTAAAGTCAGCCTGGGTGATGAGCGTCGCCTTCGCCCCCTCTGGTAACCTGGTGGCCAGTGGTGGTCTGGACAACATCTGCACAGTCTACAACATCAAGGCCGCCAGCCCCAAGACCCTCAGGGAGCTGGATGCACACACAGGTGAGGTGGACGCCGACAGAACAGCTGCAGTGAAGTCAAAAACAAAAAACGGGAGGGTGGATGAACTGATGGATGGACAGGTGTAGATGCGGACTAAACGCTTGGCTGTCTCTCTCCCTCCCAGGCTACCTGTCTTGCTGCCGTTTCCTTAGTGACACTGAGATCCTGACAGCCTCTGGTGACACCACCTGGTGAGTTCGTCACACATCATTTTGCCTTCAGCCTCCGTGTACTTTTGTCACTGAAAACATTGCTAGAGGTACGGCAACATTTATGAATCTAACCCACACACATACTGTAGACATGCTGAAATCCCACTGTGTTGGTAATTAGCATATAAGATATAAACATATTTTTGTCTTTTAAAGAAATTCATATGTGTATGTTGGCAAACTTTAATCAAACTATGACTTTTGTTTTGACACAAAACACTAAAAAATGTAATGAACTTTATCAGGATTGTCATATGAAATAGGCTTTTTTCATGTGTCATGAAACTCCTCATATTTCAAGATAAATATTTCTGTATATTTCCATGGTTAGGAAGTTTGGAACCGATGCAAAATGGACTCACTCAGAACTGGAATTTATAAATTCACAAAAAAAGAAATCTGATCCAAAACAGTCAGACCAGGTCTGAAAATAGACCTGATTCAAAATGCAGCCAGTCCTTCCTTTACAACCTGTTTCTCCTCCTCCTTCCTCTCAGCTGCCTGTGGGACTTGGAGACTGGCAAGCAGAAGGTCATCTTCACCAACCACATTGGAGACTGCATGTCGCTGGCTCTGTCCTCCGACATGAACACCTTCATCTCTGGAGCCTGCGACTCTCTGGCCAAGCTGTGGGACCTGAGGGAAGGGGCCTGCAAGCAGACCTTCAGCGGACACACCAGCGACATCAACGCCATCTCTGTGAGGATCCAACAATCACACACACAATCACACACACAGGAGAGAGAATAAACCCCTCTGCTGATTATTAAAGCAGGTTATGGGGATTCGAAGGTGCAGCCACGACCAAACTCCAGCACTACTTTGTTTCTATAAGTGCTTCTATGTATGACTCGCTCTGGGTTTGTGGTACTGGATGTGGTCTCTACTGTGATTCTTAATGTGCAAAGGTAACTTTATTACAGTTTCTGGCACCTATGATAATCTTAGTTAGGTGGCCAGTTCCCCCCAACCGTATGCAGGTGGTCTGGTAAATATTATTATATACCATCCTGACTTGAAGCTCAGAGTTTCCACATTAATCGCTCTGACTCACATTGTTGCATTTTCAGACAATGGCAGCTGTAACTAATGTATTTGGTGCAGAAAGGGGAGCTCATGTAGCACATGAGGCCAAATGCTCAGTAATAAGCAAACATGCTGATCTCTCCCCGCCTCAGTTCTTCCCCAGTGGAAACGCCATCATCACAGGCTCCGACGACTGCTCCTGCAAGATGTACGACCTGCGCTCCGACCAGGAGGTGATCAACTACCAGGACACCAGCCTGAACGCCGGCGTCACGTCCTTGGCTCTCTCCAGCTCAGGCCGCCTTATCTTTGCCGGCTACGATGACTTCAACTGCCACATCTGGGACTCACTGAAGGGAGAGAAAGTTGGTGAGTAGTAACAGCAATGTTCATTTTTTAAAACTGCTTCAAGAAGAATTAACAACAAAATGAACAGGACATGTATCAAAGCAAGGTAGAAAAAGGTGGCAGGGGTCAGAAGAGGTGGTCAAACACAGCGTATTCAATAAAAGTAAAAACAGTGGAGGAGAAAAAGATGAGACAAAGACGACGAAAGCTCAGTTACTATCAAGTGTTTTTTTTCTTTATACAATTATAATCATCAGAAAACATGAGACAAAAAAGTACTGCAACAAAAAACTCTAGATCTTGATTTCATAAGTTATATTTTTGTATTTTTTGACAAAGTCATACTTAATTCCTGTTCTTTCCTCTTCTTCCCTTTTTCTTCCTTTTGTGTTATTTGTCCTTTACTTTTCCTTTATTTTTCCATGTTCCTTTATTTCCTTTCATTCGTTTCACATGCCCTCTCCTCTTCTTTTTATGCCCTTTTTACTTGCTTTTCCATCCTCTCTTTCCTCTCCCCTCCTCTCCTCTTCTCCCTCAGGTGTGCTGTCCGGCCACGACAACAGGGTGAGCTGCACCGGCGTCCCCGCAGACGGTATGGGCGTCACAGGATCCTGGACAGCACCTGACGTACACAGCAGCCGGACTCGTCCCTCAGCCGCTGACCATCCTCCGGATCTCCACCACCACCTCCACCTCTCCTCCTCACCAGGTATCAGCCGCCATCAGCCGGCCATGGCGTCCAGGGGCTTTTTCGTGGGAGGAAACTGGAAGATGAACGGGAACAAGGAGAGTCTGGGAGAGCTGATCACCACCCTGAACACCACCAGCCTGCACGACCAGACCGGTAACCGACTGATCTGAGAGCAGATCAGACTCTGCACAGATCAATATGTGTGATTGATAAAGTGGGATTCAGATAGATGGGGGGGGGGGGGGGGGTGCTCAGATGACACGGTGACATTGAGGAGTCATGTGATCAGGATGAGTTGCGTAAAGGCCTCTGACGTTTCTGTCATAATGGAGGAAAGTAACGAAGTACATTTACTCAAGTACTGTAACTGTAATTCTGTTGAGCTCGAGTTTTCTTCCATTTTCTGCCACTTTAAACTTCTGCTCTGCTTCATCTGCAAAGACACATCCTGTATTTTTTACTTAGAGGTTACTTTTCAAAATAAAGTCATGGTTGGATGACATTGGATTATAACACAAATGAGACAGAATACATTCATTCAAGCACCACTCCATAAATAAATATCTGAAAACAGTCTCATAAAAGAAGAAAAAAACAACATCTTTGCCTTCGTCCTTTACAATATCAAAGAAAAGCCTCTGCACACAAAAAAAACACAAACACAAGTTGCCATAGCTGCCAAGTGAAACCAAACAGTTTTATGTACAGTTATATTATGTTTTGCTGCTGTTAATCCTGATCCTGTAAAGATAGAACCCTCTCCTTATATTCAGCCACAAAGAGGCTGAAACTCTCCAGTCATTGCAGCTGTTAGTGATGGACCTCTCCTGAAAATAATGAATGTAACCCAATTAAAACAAATTCAATTATCCACTTCAGTCCCGGGTCAGAGGTCAGTTCTTTGCACTACATTCATCTGCCTCTGACAGATGAACTTTAGATGCAGTTATATCGGATGTAATGCACCGTTTCTTTTTCAGGATTGGGCTGTGAATATTAGCACTGATGATTTAGCACGGATAACGTACATAAATGCAGATTTAAGGTTTGCCTTGAGAGAAAACCAGTTACAGTATCCACTCATACATTTATTTGTCTGTTTTCTGTGTTTCAGAGGTGGTGTGTGCTGCTCCCTCCATCTACCTGGACTTCGCTCGGTCCAGTCTCGACCCCAAGATCGGTGTCGCAGCCCAGAACTGTTACAAAGTGGCCAAGGGAGCGTTTACAGGGGAGATCAGGTATCTCACCCACCGACTGATGAATGCACTCACATGCATTATTCACAAAGCAGTCCAGTTTTATTAACCATAACCAGACACCTTCTTATCATTAAGGATATCAAACTGTAGGAGTCACACACTAACACTGTTTTTTACATACGCATCATGTCTTTAACGTGTCTCCTGTCCCTGCAGCCCGGCTATGATAAAGGACTGTGGAGCAGACTGGGTGGTGCTGGGACACTCTGAGCGCCGTCATGTGTTCGGGGAAAGTGACGAGCTGATTGGCCAGAAGGTGAGATGCTTTCTACTCACTGCAGGAAATTTCCTCTCTGGCTGACGTTTGTCACCCTCTTTAACCAGCTGAGGAAGGTGAAAAATAAACCTTTTACATGAATAAAAGCAGGAAATAGAGCATGAATCTGCACCTGCAAGAGTTTAAACACTGGTGTTGAACTGAGGTCCAGTCTCTTCAGCTTTTTGTCTTCACAGTCAAACCAAGTCGATCCACGACTTCAGGCAAACTGATAAATTGAATTTATAAACATCTAGACGTGTCCGGTTCTACAGGATTCCTCTGCTAATCTCTTGAAGAATTCTTTTTTTGCAGGCGTATTAAAACCTGTCTGTGTCAATATGTCACACACATCAGGTGTTCAGATCCAGGTAAATTTGTGGCGTTGATTCTCAGGTGGCTCACGCTCTGGAGAGCGATCTAGGTGTGATCGCCTGCATCGGGGAGAAGCTGGAGGAGCGGGAGGCAGGCACCACAGAAGAAGTCGTGTACGCTCAGACGAAGGTCATTGCAGGTAAACAATCACAGTTTCGTCTGTCTTTTAGATAATTTTTCATTTAATTTTGTTTTATTTCCTTTTCCTTCATGTTCACAGATTCTTCTTTTTAAAATTATCACTGGATTGCTGACTTGTTTCCTGAATATATCTGAGCAATATCTCAGTTAATTGATTGAAAAGGAAAAAAAAATATCAGGTACAATTTTGACACTGGATGCACTGTGTAAGTCTTTTAAGTCAAAAATGAATTGGTTTCAGTGTCTCCAAAGTGAGAAGTTGCTGCACTTTCTTCACCTTCTGTGACAGTAAATTGAATATTACTGAGTTTTATACTGGTAGACTCTGTGATGGGCAGTTTATAGACCAAAAGATGAATAATATTCTCATTACTGTGACCAGCTCTTCAGTCCTCATGTATCTGCTGGTAAAACAACTTCTGGTTATGTCTTGTCCATAAATCTGAAAACCTGATTCCAACTCGATTCTGTTTCCTGTCAGATATGACAAGATTTTATTGATGATCTTTTCCCTGGTTACGTCTCGGCTTCACTTAACCTACTTCCATACTCTAAGTAGGCTACACACTGATTTAAAATGTAAATGGGTCAGTGGTCTCTGCTGCTGAAGCAGTCGTCAGGTTCCTCTGTTAACGCAGGAGGAAGTTACCGAGCAGACGGATCTCTGCAGTGCTGCTCTGACTTTAGGACGCTTCTTAATCTAAAATTGATGGACCTTTACTCTTTTACTCTCTGCGGCCTAATTCACTTTTTCCTGCTGAAACTGTTCAGTGTCAGTGTTTGCATCAACTCATCATCATGTTAAATGTCAGGAATCACTTTTAGTTTATAGGTAGAGCCTCAGAGTTGATGGAGGGATGTTGTTGTGTTTCAGACAATGTGAAGGACTGGGGGAAAGTGGTGCTGGCGTATGAACCTGTGTGGGCCATCGGCACAGGAAAGACAGCCACACCTGATCAGGTAACACTCACATGTTCATGTTGGTGTCAGGCAGGAGAACAGCATCAGGATTTACTGTGAATTCATCTGACAGAACATTGACCTGGTTAAAATAATCGTAAATCAAAAGATGATGACTCACAGTTTGACTGGTGCTGAGGCTGTTTCAGGTTATTTTTACCAACACACACAGGTCAGCTATTTTAAAATATTTTTATCATAGAAATCCTCGCTCTTTGTTATTTACAGTGACAGACCTTCTTTCTTTCTAACACCACTGACTCCTGCAGATCCAGTATCTCAGTATAAACTCAGTTTGGCTGCACATTCAGCCACAAACAACCTCTGGCTTTATGAAATTAGAAGAAGACATGGCACTCAGATTAACAACATGTTTTTGGAGAAAGAAACATTTTCTAACGATAAAGAAAACTTTGAAAGGTGTAGGTGGTGCTGTGTGGGTAAGATTCATTATTTTCACCCACATTCATCTGAATGAACATGAGTCTCAAACTGACTAAACAAATGTCACATTTAACAGTTTATCGCACTCGTCCTCACTTCAGATGGTAGATATTTAAACAAAGAGTTATCATGCATTTGTGTCCATCATCAGTATTATTGTCTTTGCCAGTGCCTGTAAAGAGATAAAATGTGAATGAAATGAATGTAAGTCACTGTAATGTCCTCATAAGTGATGGAAACATGACTGTGTGTCTGTGCGTCTGTTTGTCCAGGCTCAGGAGGTCCATGAGAAGCTGAGGTCGTGGCTGAGAGCCAACGTCTCAGACGACGTGGCCGACTCTGTGCGCATCATCTATGGAGGTCAGTGACGATTCTTCATCACAGTTTTACTTTTAAAGCCCCTCCTTCTGTCTTATTTAGTTTTTTTGCACAAGTCAAAATGAAAGGAAATTAGCTGATTTTTTTGGAAGGAGTTTGACCTGACTGTTTCCTCTGCGTCTTCCAGGTTCAGTAACGGGAGCTAACTGCAGAGAGCTGGCGTCTCAGGCCGACGTGGACGGATTCCTGGTCGGCGGAGCCTCTCTGAAACCAGAGTTTGTCGACATCATCAACGCACGTGCGTAACAGACGCAGCTCCGACGGGACCAATCAAAAACACCCTTTAGATCATTATGTGTCACCATGTGTCTGCAGCCCGGGCTGACTGACCCACAGACAGACGTGAGTGTAAGTAGAGAAAGTTGTACAGAACACAGGGTGTTAGGATTCACTCCACTAACACTGTTGGGTTATTAAATGCATTTAAACTTTATCATCAGTGTTGATTTTAAGGCTTTAAGAGGCATCTGAAAGTCAGTAAACATCCTTAACTTTCACCATTGCAGAGACAAACAGGACAGATTAGAGGAGAGTTCATGTTTAGGTATCTGAATGATACAAAACAACAGCTGTTTATGTCGTTACTGTGTTAATTTGGGGTAAAATGGATCAGTCAGCCCAGGTTGTTTTGTGTGTTTGCTAACAGATTGATAACAGTGTTGTAATGTTGATGTTACTGTCTCACCTACCTGCACTAACTGTTACTTCAGGGTCCATAAAAATAAAAGCTCTGAATAGAATGTACTTAAATATTTAAAATAACACGTATACAGAATCTATCTTTCCGCTGGTTTTCAGTTTTGAAGAGTCAGGGACTTTTATTGTGAAGTTGTCACGATAAAGATTTATGTGGTTAACACTGCACTGCTGCTGTATGTTTAACACTGGCTGATGTGTGCTCATCAGATTAATGAGGGGAGCACGATGTCTGACCGATGTAAGAAGAAAAGAAATAAATGAGGAAAAAGTACAGTTTCATTCTGTGTTTATTGGCTGCTTGTATCTATGTCGATCTTCAACTTTTTTGTTTTGTGTCAGTTTACAGAGGATCTCCAGTCTCAAATGAGCTATGAGCAGTGATTTTCTTGTTTCAAATATTTTTGTTTACATGATTTTTAGAGGCCAGAAACTGTTAAGGAATCATTTTCACAAGAAAATGTAAATGTTTTAAACGGAAGTAAATGTAAATGGAAGAAGTTTTTGATTCTGTTCTATCCCAACTTTTTTTGAGTCCCCCTCCCTCAGAGATATGTTTTAATTACTGTTACCTCCCTTGGATCTTTGAGCGTCACTGTGCAGAGGATGAATGTGCAGAATTTTTTACTTTCTTCTGCTGATGGAGGAAAGTTGTTGCCGTTGCTTTCCACCACTGGAGACAGCTCTTGGCGAGTAAAGTGATGAAGTTTGATGCTGAACTTGCAATGTGTCATCCAGACTGGTAAGTAAACAGCTGTTAATGCTAATGTTAGCTATGTAGCGATAGCAAAAATGTACACATAGCACGTTTAAAGCTGACTTGCAAGTTTAAGACATGACCGCAATTTCAAAAAACACAAAGTCTGTCCACAACTTTTTGGGAGTTTCAGAGTTTCAGTCGCTTAAGGTTGTAGAATAACAAGGTCCTGTATTTACTGGATGCATTGTAAGGAAAGTTTCTGAACAACAAACACAAACACACACACACAAAAAAGACAAACGCTTTTTTAACTGTGATTGAAATTGTAAATTACCATCTTTTTATTTCACATATTTTCACATTATTTTCAATGACAAGCATTCTGTTAATTTATTTTTTGAAATTCTCTTTCTTCTTTTTCAACACAGCTATTCTATGGACATTCAGGAGGAACCGAAGGAACAAAGGGACTCAGGGTTTAATTTTTTTTGTTGTTTTTCTTTCTTCTTTTTCTTTAGGATGGAGTTGGGACCTCGAGCATGAAGGACAAATAATCAGAATCACGACGGGACGGGAAGAGAGGAGGACAGTTTGAAACTGAGAGACAGACACGACAAGAAGAAAAAGGAGACAAAAAGAGAGGGAGGAGGACAGAAGTGGGTGGAGTGCAGGTACTTCAGTGTCCAGGTGTGTGTGTGTGTGTGACACAGCTGAGTGTGTAAGTGTTCAGGTGTTAGTGTAGTTTTTGTTGTTTTCTTCACTCAGTCCCTGAAACTGCTGTTTTGTGTTTCTTTCTGCGAATGCGTTGTCGTTTTTTTGGTGCTGAAACTTTTATTTATTTGTTTATTTTATCTCTTTCAGTTGCGTGCTTCAGTCTACAGTATTCTATAATATCTCTACTTATTTAACTCTCTGTTTTTACAACAATAATCTTTATTTTTGCAGGTCTGTCCTCTGGCTGTACATGAACTATTCCTTTAAAACTACAGTAACAGTGCATGTCTGGCTTATAAATGTTATATTTTTATAATATTCCCCTGCATGTGCGTGAGCGTGTGTTGCATCTGCGTACTCTGTGCGTGTGTGTGTGTGCATACAGCATCATCTCCCTACCTATAAGTCCAGTGCATATTTTATTTTTGTCTTTTTTTTGTCTTTTTTTTTTTGCTTGGCTCTTTTGCTCCTGTGTTTCATGGATCTGTGTGATCATTCTTTGTACATGGCTCATTCCCTGTTTGTGTCTGTCAGTTTATGTGTGTTTGTGTGCATGTGTGTGTGTGTGTGTGTGCGTGTGTTTGAGTCATTCGTCTGTCTGTCTGTCTGTCAGTTTCACAGGGCGCTGGGGTTCCTGAAGTTATGGCCTGCGAAGCGAGCCTGGTCGCCCAACTCCTCCTCAATCCTACAGAGAAGAAAAGAGTAGAGGTAAATTATTCAAAGCTGTGCAAGACATTTTCTGTCTAAAATCAAAAGTCAGTCTGTAACAGGAGGGTTCCTCATCCTCTGCACTTTTGTGACAGATGGTTTTTGCTCTGTGTCTAAATGTGACAGCATGAACAACATGTTAGTCTATCTCTCAGACTTTCCCTACACTGTATGTCCTTACTGAGGATGTAAATCTTTACAAAATGGATCACAAATATTTTCCAAAAAGGCTCAGTGATTTCCTAAAACAGCTGGTCACTGTCATTTTTTATCAAATGTTACTCAAACTGGAGCAAATAGTGCATTTCTTGGGGACTATTTTCAGTGGCGGATTACTCCACATTTTGTGCTGTAGTGAGTAGTTGGGGCTGTAGGATGGTGTATGTGGGACTGAGTCAAAATAAACTACAGTGTGTGTGTGCTCTTGATAATGAAGGGAGATGTCAGCCAGTGCAGCAGTGTGGCTCACTGATGTGTTTTTAATAGTTTTTGGAAACAGTGGAGCTCTACAGCGCAGAGCAATGAGATCTATCAGGCTCTGGATACACACACTGCTTGTTAGTGGGAGACATTAATGGTTGGTTTGGGGCTTTTCATGGGATTTGTTGACAACAAGCAGAATACAGACCATCACCGTTCCTCAGGAGTCGAGAACAATGAGAGTTCAGCTGATGTTGGTTTTGTTTTCAGCCTCTTTTCCTGCATGTTTTTGTGTTCGCACCTGTCCCTGCGGCACCAATTTATTGACCACATATGTAATTTTTTTCACATAACCACCACCGTATGACAACTTCCTACCCTGTAAATGACTCATTTCTTTCTGGTGTGTGTGCATGCGTCTGTGTACATGTGTGTGTGTGTGCATGCTTGACTGCAGTGATTAGCGTTTAGCGCTGGTTAATGCCCCTGTAAGTCTCTCCACCCTCCACCTCTCCTGCGTCTCCTCAGCAATCCGATGGGATTACACCGCTGAGCTGATCCCACCTCCTCCTCCTCCCCCTGCCGCTGACTGGCTCGGACACATGGGGTGACACAAGCGCTGCTGTCGCCTGTCACGTCAATTAGCTCCCTGATGCTAAGCTTTAAGACAGAGCAGGCACCTGAGGAGCGTGGTTATAGCTCGGCTGCTGCCAGATTTGGAGCCAAAAGAGGATACAGGGAATGTTTGACAACAAAGAAAGTGAGAATTAAATATTAAATCAGGCAGGGTACCTCCTGGACCTTTAAAATAATGCTAAAGATATGAATTAAAAATTGCAAGTTTCCAACAGGAGTCATTACAAGTTTAAAAAAGGGGTTTTAAAGACTCTAAAGAAGTTTTAATGAATCTAAAGTCGTGTAAAGACAAAGTCTGTAACCTGGACTTCAAGTTTATATCAAGTCTTGCTCATTGAAACAATTTGGCCTGAATTAAAATAACTAGAAATTAAATTCTACCCAGTTTTTCACTTCCCTTTAAGAGGAAACTCATGAAATCTCTCATTGATGAGACTGTTTATGTTATTTTTCTATTTAGTAATACACTGAATTTGCAACCTGTCTTTTTTTGTAAGTATAACTCAATTTATCAAGTGCAACTCTGACTGCCCCCTCCCCCTTCCTCTCTGTCCACCTGTGCTGTGTCTGGGGCATCATCAAGACAACTGGTTGCACCTGACAGATGGGAGGGGCCAGGGGTATATGAGGTCTGCTGCTCCTGGTTTCTCGAGACAACCTCCTCATCTTTTAGCTGGGTCTACCTTCACTCATCCAGACGTGCTATGCTACTGACTCCTACATCTCTGTGCCTCATTGTATTTTCTTTGCCTAATGAATTAAATTGGCAACAGTAACTCCCCTGAGTGTGTGCAGGGACTCTCGTTTGTTACAAACCTGAGCCAAGTTTGTTACAAGACAAAGAAAAAGTGGTGATTGAAATGGGCTGAAAACGTTGGTTAGACCCAGATGAAGGATTCTGTGTCCAATAAACATGTAGAGAGGGGAGCCAGTTTTCATATAGAGAGGCCAAATTATGAAAACCACCGGGGAAGACAAGAGACTACCAACTACAGTGAATTGCTATTTTTTCTTTACTTAAAATCCTGCTTCTCATTCAAAGTATTTCTCTCTTCATTTACCCCTCAAACACTGCAAAATGTCGTCCCAGTGAACCTTAACTGAGCTGAAGAAGTGAACTGAAATGAATTGATAAGTTCACCTGAGTGTTTCAGAGAAAGAAAGAAAGAAGGAAAAAGAAAGAGAGGGATTATGTCTGCAGCACACTGACCTCATGAGCTGGTTGTACTTGGCCAGTCTCTCAGATCTGCAGGGGGCGCCAGTCTTAATCTGCAACAGAGAGACAGAGAGAGACAAAGAGATGAAGGGAATCATCAAATATGTCGCTGAGAATGTTTTCACTCCTCAAAGTCTGAACCAAGGTCCATAGTTTTGTTACACTGTTTACTTTTGATCCAGTTTATTTTGGATTCTCATTGCAATTTTGCGAGCGCACTAACAAACTTTGGATGATGATGATGATGTCTTGCTGTCATCACCTACGTGTGCCCAAATTTTCTTCTGTCTTCAAAGGGCTGTTTGAGGGTTAAGAACCTGGTCTTGATACAAGTGTCCTCACAAACACTGATGTACAGACATGTGTACCTGTCCAGTGCACAGTCCCACCACCAGGTCAGCGATGAAGGTGTCCTCTGTCTCTCCTGAGCGATGACTGACCATCACACCCCAACCATTCGCCTGAGCCAGTTTACACCTGAGAGACAGAGATAAAGAGGAGAGAGAGAGAGAACACATTCAGGTGTTACAGCAGCTGAACAAGAGTCTGAAAGAAACACCTAGAAAGTGTGAATGCAGGAACAAAGTACAGGCAGCGGCAGTAGAGATGCAACAATGACAGTAAAGGCTGGGTCAAACGTTTCTCAGTTCTGCACAGGTCTGGGTCCCAGCTTTAGTTTCAGGTAGTACATCTCCAGGTCTTTTGGGGTTTAGACATGAATATTTGAACCAGTGAAAACCTCTAGTAGCAACAAGATGTAAAACCATGTGAAAGTCAAGGTCACAGGAACACATTCATCTTGCCTCTGCTCAGTGGATGACAACATGTCTTGCATATATTACTGTATGTTTATTGGACAAGTTAATTAATCTGATTGTGATTTATTCACAGCTGCAGCTCATCTGACACATTAACCTGCAAACGACATGAAAATGAAGACCCGTGCCTCGGGTCAGTGTCTCCGCTGAGCTACTGGGAGAATATATCAGATTAACAACGCAGGGAGACTTTCATGTGACGGACGCAATACATCAACTTTACTGTCATCAGCTCTGCTCTATCATTTTATCTTTCTCACCCCCTCCTCCACCTTCTGCTATAATCCAGCTCCGCTGACTGATAGCTCCATAGCCCTGAGTGACATTTTGTTAAGTCTGAGACTGATGATACACACATTCAAAACTGGAGAGCACACACTCTCCACAAAGATGTCAGCAAATATGAGATACATGAACACACAGTCCCAGTCGGCTGCATCAGTACATTTGATTGACAGCTCCTGTCACTTCCCGTCCCTCATTTATCTTCTGTAAAGGTCTGTTTATCGCTCCTCCTCTGTGGCACAAGGTCAACATGGCTGACAGGTAACGACTGATGTGACTGACAACATGCTGACTGCCTGTGTGTGTGTGTGTTTGTGTTTCCACACTGATAGCAGAGCAGCTGTGTCTCTGCATCTCCCTGAAGGCCTCTGTGTCGCCTCAGCCAAGATGGACGACCTTCTCTGGCCAAGGTCACCGGCCTGCCCTGGGCGGCCATATTAGTTTCTTTTTCTAACAGTTTGTGGAGCATGCGACCAGTGCTGGTTCACAGCATGTTTGATTGACAGTGATGAGTCACATTTGTAGCCTGTTTGCCTCCTAATAAGGCAAATTTGAGGATTTCTTTGAACCAATGCTGAATATTTTTATTCAACCATCCTTTTAATTGTCCAATCTCTACTCTTGAGCCTTCTTCTTGCATCTAAAAATCTTGTAAACTCTTAAATAAAGCAGACGTACGCCTGTATGGCCTCGGTGACGGTGCCGATCTGGTTGACTTTGAGCAGCAGGCAGTTGCAGGCTCGCTCCTCAGCAGCTTTCTCTATCCTCTTGGGGTTGGTCACAGTCAAGTCATCTCCAACAACCTGGATCCCCACCTGGGCTGTCAGACGGGACCAGGCCTCCCAGTCGTCCTGGTCAAACGGGTCCTCAATGGACACCACTGGGGCAGGGGAGAGAAGGAAGAAGTTACAAAAATAGATTCTATAACTTCATGTCTCTAGATGAAGATTAACTAATCCACCTGGGTAGTTGTTGACAAAGCCCTGGTAGATGTCAGCCAGCTCCTCTGCAGAGATGTGCCTCTCTGGATCTGGTGGCGATTTGAAGTCCAGATCATATTTTCCATCACGGTAAAACTCTGAGGCGGCCACATCCATCCCGACCACCACCTTGTCTGTGAAGCCGGCCTTCTCTATGGCTGTCTGCAGCAGATCCAGAGCTGGGGTAGTCAAAGCAAAAGAAGAAGAAGAAGAAGAGATGGAGACATAAGGAAATGTAAGGCAAGAAATAGAGGATGATTTGCCTCTCAGTCTACAAATAGATTTCTCTAACCGTCTGATTGGTGGAGCTTAGTGGGGACACATCTCATCTCTACGATCTGAAAAATTAATGCAACCTCCTTTACAATTTTATTGGGGAAATTTTTGACTTAAGGGTATGAGGAATAAAACACTGCAATTGAAAATCAATCAAAGCTGCAAAGGACAGTGATTCTGAGACAAGAAATTACATTTGGTTACTTTGGTCTTGAAGTCTTTGTGCCTGATTTTATTATGCAAACTAATTGTGATGTATTTCACATTTAAGCAAAGTAAACGTCAGTTTTTGCGTTGCTGAAAGGTCAGGTTCAGAGATAAATGTCAGATTTTATCTCCTTAAAACCAAAGCTTCTTTCCCTGACTCATGCACTAATTCTTTTTCCACATATTACCTGGCTTGCTGACAGAACATCAGTGACAGTTATAGAAACAGTCCTGTTCCTCACCCTCGCTGTTCTCAAGGATGTTGGGAGCGAAGCCTCCCTCGTCTCCCACATTGGTGGCATCCTGGCCGTATTTCTCCTGAATCACCCCCTTCAGTGTGTGGTACAGCTCCGATCCTATCCTCAACGCCTCCCTGAGAGACACAGGGAGGAAGGGAGGAAACACAGAGAAGGACAGAAAGGATGACGTATGATAAGAAACAAAAAGAAAATTTACAAACTGTTTTGGAGATTAGTTCTTACTTGAAAGACTCGGCTCCAACGGGGAGAACCATGAACTCCTGCATGGCCAGTTTGTTTCCAGCATGAGATCCTCCATTTATCACATTAAAGGCCTGGAGAGGAGGTGGAGGAGGAAAAAACAGAGAGAATGACAAGTTAATCATGTTTTAATGAAGTCTAAAGAGCCTAAAAAGCCAAGAAACATCAGTGAACAACATAAAAGGATCGAGTATTTCTCAGAGAGAAAAGAGCATCACACAAAACTATTAAAAACCAACATCTGATGAAAACATTTTGCTTGGTTTGATCCTTGAACCTGACATTTCACCTGAGAAAACATTTTTTTAAAGTTCTCTCTTGATATTTTAAAAAATATGCGGATCTTCATCATCGTTCATGTGCTACTTTTCCATGAATGTTTTTTTGTAATTAACAGATATCCTGATGTGACAGATGGTGTTATATTTACACACCCAACATGAATGTGAATTTCATAAACATAACTGTAGTTTTTTACTCGTTACCTGTAACAAGAAACATGGTCAAAGCTGGAACCAGTAAATGTTTCTTTTGTCAGAGAAACTAAAGCCTGTTTTTAAAATCACGTTGTTTCCCCGCAGATCGCACAAAACATACAAAGACTGTCACAGCAGATGTTGTGTGTAGATGTTGTGCAGTTTGTGTTTGTGCCTTACAGGAACCGGCAGCACCAGCTCTGTGTTTCCGGCCAGGTCGGCTATGTGGCGGTACAGGGGGACCTCTGTCTCTGCTGCACCGGCCTTACAGATGGCTAGAGACACTCCCAGGATGGCGTTCGCCCCAAACTGAGCTGTTTGACAGAAAAAAAGACAGGAAATGACTCTCCAGTAAATAACTGCTCTTCCTGCATTTGTAAAATTTAGTGCCTTTTATTGGTATTTTTTTAAATGTGTTCTTCAGTTCAGATTTAGTTTCAGGTCTGGTTTTAGCAGTTTTGTAGCGTGTTGTGTTGTAGGAGCTGTAAGAGTTGTTACGACACATGTTAAGAACAGATTAGTCGTGTTGGCCTCAGGTAGAGGGTAATTCTTGTTTAAATGTTCTGTGTGACACCCAGAAAACCCTATTAATAACACCAGCCTTTTGTGTGTGTGTTGTGTTTGTGTTGTTCTGGGAGTCAGTTGTTTGTTGACACGAGCGGACTCCATTTCTGAGCTAACGTTAGCTAGTGTTGCACACTGTTGGCGCTGTAAGCTAAAGACGTAACGTCACCTCCTTTGGATTTTCCTCAAAAACTGGTCCCAAGTCTTTTACTCAGAAACCAGTCCACAGGCTGTTATAGGCAACCATGAAAGTTGGGGGAGGTCTCATTTTTTAGTAGGTGTAAAGTGCCTCACATTCTCACATATAGTACCTTTAAGTGATTTTTAAAAAATCAAAAATAACCTCTCCAAGTCATAAAGCAGTAAAGGAAAAAGGAAGGAAAAAAATCTCATGAACGGAGATAAAATTTGTTGGTGTGACTGTAAAAAGAAAATGAAAAAATAATGAAAAATACCTCCTTATGATGCTGAGCAATAAGCAAAGAGAATAAACTCTCTCTGCCACTTGAAAATGAAATCTAAACTCTTTGTGTTTGTGTAAATCTGAATACAGTTGTGTGTATTACTACATGGACAGAAAATGAATTAAAATCTTCCAACACATTCAGCTGCAGTTTAGTCTGACAGGCTTCCTGTGCCGGTTGAAATTAATTTCTTCCAGCACCATTACTTTCACGGCTGTTTACCCTGCTGCCTGAAATGATTAGTTGGCATGAGTGTAGATTAAAATAAACGAACGCTGCATTTATTTATTAAGGATGTGAGTTTGCTTTGATGCTGCCAAAACCAGTTTGGAACAGCAATCTATTTGCTCTGTCTTGTTCCTCCTGTATTTATGCCTCTTGTTGTTCTGTGAGGCACTTTGTCACAACCCTGCCTTTGGTAAAAAACAGTTTTTGAAGTGTGTGTGACTTCACAGGAGTGGAGGCTGAGCTGCTGTAACGGGGGAGATTTCCAGCTGGCTGGTAGAGTACGATGATGTGGCGTTAGTCAGCACGACTCGCTCCCGTCTTGTTTTGACTCACATTTGTTTTCTGTGCCGTCCATCTCGATCATCATGTTGTCCAACTTCTCCTGCTCCACCACACTGATGCCCTGCACACACACAGGTACAGAAACACACTATAAGAACACACACAAGCAATATACTGTATAAGCAAGTCAGTTAGCATTTGAAACAAAATGTTGTGACATTATTTTTCCTGTCATAACTACAATTTTACCTACAAGTCTAGACTTGTGAAATGTTGCTTCTGTTTTTGTTGATTAAGGTGAGAATTAGTCTCAGGTTTAGATTAAAAACTAGGGACATGTTTCAGTTACATGTGAGTTGATGTTGACCTTTGACCATTGACCTTTCCATCCAGCGCCTGCGTTGTTTAAATAGCAAATGCACTTGCAGTCATCTGAGCACCTATGGGTGTGTAAGGGATGCACAGCAGCACACAAACATGCAAACCATTAAAAATAAAAGGCATGATGTGTGTTGCATAACATTGTTGTGTGTCATAGATGTCTGTGGGACATAAATGAGGACACAGGCCAAAACACACCCATGATTAATTAAGAGACTAAGTACAAGCCTTTTGAACCATGCGCCTGGTGCTGCCACCCTTTTTTTGCCACAGCAAATGTGGATTTGGCCGCGCCCTAAATGTACCTGCTCCATGAGCTTAGGCTGTTAACATAGAGCTCTTGATGTTACATCTTGAGCCTGAGTTAAAAATGAGACTGTACGTTGATCACAGTCCACTGAATCACAGCAAATAAGAGGAATAGTTTGAAGACAGTTTTCCATAAATTATACATAAATTATCCAAAGTCATAGCACGCACTCCACATGGAGGAGTAATGATTGAAAACCAGCTCTGGCAGAGGAGGTTGTTGGTTTGGTTCTCAGACCAGCAAAACCTGTTCATGTGGTTCCCTGATACAGTCACTATTGTTTCCTTCAAATTAATTGAGAATCCAGAGCAACAGACAGGTTAATTAAAGAAAAAAAAAAACTACGTGAAGCGTCTTCGAACAGCTTAGAGCAGCTCTACTGGCAGGATGCAGCACCATTCTTCCAAAAGATAGTCCTTCATTTGGTGTTTTGATGGTGGCGGAGAGCACTGCTGGTCCTGTATCTCCTTTAGCTGTAGCTTCATGCTGTTCTGAGACTGTTGATTGAAGGAATTCTGGGAAAACGATGACCTCCTCAAAACTTCATAAAAGCAGGCTGAACTTAACCAAACAGTCAGGCTAGTCTTTTTTTTCTAGAGCTATATTACTCTTTCCTTTTATCATTATATATCATTAACTTCTTGTAAGTAACTTACGATTTTCTCATTAGTTTCACCGTGAAGTAATTCTCTCGCCTTGCCTTATGGGCTTCATAAATAAAAGTCTTGAGGCATATCATCATGGCACCATTACCACACCCAGCGAGCCAGACCTCGGATCCATTCTCCCCATGTGCCCGCGTGACGCTCAGGGAGTCAGAGCCATGGCCGTTTTCCTACTGACTGACTCACCTAGATTCCTTTCCTGCATCTACTGGGGAAATTTTAATGTGCTGCACTGCTGCAGATATCTGAATTCATACCATTGTACACACTGCACACAGTCGTATACCTCATACACATACAGGAACACAAGCAGTAAAAACACACTCAATTCCCATATCTACTTTTCCTCCTCCTTACTCATCACACCTATTTCCTCTCTACATAGACACACGTATCATCATCTCCTTATCTTGATGATACATACACACTTTCCACCATTACTAGATAGCTGAGTGGACTTATCTTATTCCTTGCTAGCTTCCTATTCCCAGTCTTCCATCCAGATGGAGTAGCTATCCGTACATCGAATCGAATGAATCTACACTGGGTGACTTTCTCTCGTATATGTTGTTTTATTCACATTTCAGCCCTACCAATTGAGATATAACGATTCAATCTGAATAAAGAAATACAACTGCCTGTGTGTGATGTTGTGTCTGGAGAATATTTATCATGTTAGAGCCTGACTGTGCAAGATTACAGAGCCTGGGGTGGAGCTGAGATGAGAAGAGGAACCACTAGACTAAGACTAGATGAAAATAGAATACGTACTCCAATTCGGAAGTAACTGAGGCAATTAAAACTTAACAAAGTCCTTTTACAGAATCTCTTCTTGTTTGTTTAGCCTCAAACCCTGTATATATTCTAGGAAGGTAGCTACAATCTAACACCAGCTACTTCCAGAAGGTTCAATATAATAATTCCTTTTGAGTCCTAGACATAGTTAAATATCAAGTATTGACAAATTTACTGTATAAAGATATCTGTCATTATAAGAGCTTAACCTAGATATCATTGATGTGCCCAACTGCCTCTCTCAAAACACCTAGAAGAGGAACAAAGGAAAGAAGTGAGCTGAAATGAAAACTGAAATCCTGCAGAAATTCAGTAGAGAGAGAAAACAGGGTGTAATTTGGTGTTTC
The DNA here is from genome assembly GCA_033238685.1 of Lates japonicus. Classification (NCBI taxonomy): domain Eukaryota; kingdom Metazoa; phylum Chordata; class Actinopteri; family Centropomidae; genus Lates; species Lates japonicus. The sequence goes on along the minus strand of BRZM01000037.1, from coordinate 8,125,772 downwards.
TCAATGAATGTAGCTTTATGTTTTTAAAATGCAAATACCTATGCCTTCACAGTTGATTTGTCTTCATACCTTTGCCCTTGTAGCGGCTCTTGTCTCCCACTGGAGCTCAGAGCCTAGATACCTTGGATGTCTACTACACCGCAGCCCTGGAACAGACCAAGAAGACAAAGAGCTAAACCGAGAGGGTGGGTCCAGAAAGTCGAGTGGGGACAGCCATGATTGGGGATAAGCAGCCTGATACACAAAGAGATGATACTGCAGTAGCCATTAGAAACTCAAGCAGTAGAGAAATATGTGCTTAGATATGACTGAAACTGTTTGCAAACACTAACACGTGTCTAGGCCTACATCTGATTGCAGAACCAATGTAATAGAGAAAAGGAGGCGGACGATTTTACCTTTTACAAAAGATCTAGGAAAACCATATATCTGCCTTGATGATCAGAAAGATAAAACATCTTAAACTATGAGGACACACAATGCAGCTTTCTAATAAAGTCTCAATGATTAAAATTTCTTTTATAATATCAATTGGGTCTGGTTATTGTTGAAATATCAAATTTCATCAACATCCTCATAGGTGAAACAATGGATTTTATATAAAAGCATCCAAAAGTCAGAAATAGTATTATTGCAACGGGTTTTGGCTGGCTTTTGATGTGAGACAATCACTAATAGCCCCACCATTAAATATAAACCTAGTGGAAAAATTTTCTTTAGCGCCTTGTATAGAAAACAGGCTGAGTGCTATTTGTTTCTTTGTTCTATTCGACACCCCTTGAGCACTAGTCCAATTGTAGAGAGTTTTATTGTATACTTCAAGTTTTGTAATTTAAAAATAAATCTCAAATTATATATGATATATTATTACCTAAATGAGAGAATCTGCAGTGTTCTTTCACTAGTTTTGAATCTCATTTGAGAGAAACCACGAAAAGTGTTTTAAAAAATTAATATTTATTTAATCTGCTGGAGGCCTGGCAGCAGCCTGGCAAGAGAGATCAAGCCCAGTCCCCTTTAACTGAGAAGAAACCATCTGGACAGAGGCCAATCAAGGTCATCTGGTCAGAAACACCTACAATTACAGCAGAGATGTTTATTGCTGGTTTTAACTCTTTTGGGCAGATTTCATTTGATGAATCTGAGCCTAGACGTTGTTGTGGGTAAGATTAGATTATCCCTCCCTTTTATATTTGTAGACAGGGCACATTGACGGGTCACCTTCTTCAAAGCAATATCCACTTGACAAGGGGTTTCCTGAGTCCAAGATCTCCTTGGCACCCAGCGCGTTGACGATCAAGCATCCTGTTACAGAGAAGAAAAGAAAAGAGGGAGAGAGGCTGTGAAATAACTGTTTACCTTGTGATGTATTGTGGAACTCTGTAGAAATATGACACTTTGACAGCGTAAATGGTTAAAATAGCCTGTACTGACTTGGAAAAGATATTAGGAATAAAAAAGAGACTCTAAAGGGTAAAAGTTCTTTAAATAGCAATGGCTGCAATTGAACGAAGCAATGAAAGAACAGACTGGTGAAGTTGTTAATGCCGACTGGAGGTGACTGCTATTACGTTGACAGGGCAACAGGGTGAAGCCAGTGTGCGTTTTAGAGTGTGCGTATACATGTGTTTGTGTGTTACATTTGTGTGTGTGATAAAATGTCTTTGCATGGGTGAGTATTATCTTGGTGTACCCGTCTCTGCATTTTTGTGAACGCATGTGTGTTTGTGCACAGGCAGGTGCATATAAGTCCACCTGTGTGCGTGTTTCCGGGTGTGCATGTACGTACGTGTATGACTATTTGTGTATGTGTGTGAGTGTGTGAGATAATCTATAATTAAATTCCTGAGTTTAATGGGATTATCTTTGAGAGACAAGCAACTGGCGTCCTTGGCATATCCCCCTAGTTGTAGCCACGGGTGGCTGATGGGAACACACATACACACAGAGAGAGGGAGAGATGAAGAGGGAGAGAGAGATGAAAGAAGGGACATGAGGAGGAAGCAACAAAGAGAGGAGGAGGAAAAAAAAGAGCAGCGAGGAGACCAAAGTGCGATGAAATGCGTGTGAAGTGGGAGAAAGAGAGAAGCCATCCGGAGGGAAAGGGTAATGGAGAAGTGCTTTGCATTGTAATTATCTCATTTTCTGTGCTGCGTTACCACTGAAGGTCGACTGGCCTTTCCCTCAGCAAGCTCCCCCTCCACCTACAGCACATCACTGCTGCCCAGGCCAGCCAAAACAAACACTTCAGCCCCATTAAAGAGATAATACAGATGGGCTTTTTATGTTGTCTCTGCCTTTCATATTGTTCCACTGAGTCCCAGTTGATGAACCGGCTATCACTGCTAAATACTCAGTTGATTTTTTAGTTTTGCCTGAATAAGATCAGATCTTTAATTTACTTTTATTTCCCACAACACATTAGAAGATGTGTTAATATGCTAGCCTGTCATAAAAATTATCAGATGTATCCAGTGGTAGAAAATACCTAAATACATTTTGTGAAGTTCTGTACTTAAGAACATTTATGAGGTTCTTGTCTAAACTAGTCAATTATTCCCAGTGGCTGAAACCTAATGCTTAATCTTTTAATCAGACGAGTTTTGTGATTATTTAATTGCAAAAAAAATATTGATTTTCAGTGAAGATCCCACATTTTATGACAAATATGACAGGTAGCAAGGTGTTGTGAATGTAAATCAATACATACAGAGCACAGACATTTACAGTATAATAACTATGAGCAAACATGGCCAAGATCTATTGACATTAAAGTCGTGTATTTCAGCTTGTATTTAAGCATCTGTTCTCTAAGCAATGCAGTAACCTTAAAAACACCTACAGTGTGCTTCACCTCCCTCTGCTGGTCATCCAGAGAGTAGCTCATCTTTCAGTCTACAGCAGATCAGAGTTTATTGATCCCGTGAGGGTCATTTATAAAAACCGTGCGCCGCCCGGGAATCGAACCCGGGTCGCAAGAATGGGAATCTTGCATGATACCACTACACCAGCGGCGCTGCTGCGTTAGAGGTATAGTGTTTTATTAGGTTTGTGCCTGTGAACCGATTGTTGATATGATGTTTAAACAAATTAAAGTCTGATTATTAATATTAAGAACAGCTGAGTGAGCATTTAATCAGAAATATATGGTTTAAATAACTTTAATGACTCTACATCGTACCTTTAAATGTTAAGTTTTCTGACCTGACCAAGCCTGATGCTGCCTTCAGGAACTGTTCGAAAATATCTCCAGGTAAATTCAATCACACCCAACTGGGAAAACTATTTCTTTATGGAGCAGGTTTGTTGCAATTGTGTTTCACTATAATGTAACTCATTATCAGTTTATGCAGCAGCCTTATTCTTGTGCCCACATGACTTTTAGTTGTTGATAAATACATTAATAAACACTTATCTATCTACAACTTGTAGCTTTTAAACCATTAAGGTTTTGTATATTGCTTACAAATGCTTATTATGGGTCTTAAGGTAAAGTGACACCAAGCACAGGCTCCTAGACAAAAACTTGAACAATAATGTAGACAAAAAGAGGAAACATTTGTTTAGTAATATAAAACCTAAAGGTTGTTGGTTATTTTAATAATTTACAGGGTAAAAATATTTGTGCTTAGATTAAAAATAAAAAATAAAATTACCGTAAACCAGACACCTGCACTTTTTGCAAATACTAAATCATTATATATATTAGCAACAATAAAACCAGAGGAACCTGAACACACCACAAGTCATATTTCCGACTTCCGCACTGGGGGAAGTGGCAGTTTACAGGAAGCACCTGAACATAACACCGCATTTCCAGCACTCCGGCGGCTGTGATCAGAGAAGGTAGGAGCTGTCACTGTTTTTAACTGTGATTTACCGACGACAAACACCGAAATATCACCACCGAGACACCGATATTCTTCAGCGTGACACTTCTCATTGTGAAAGCTGTGACTGTTAGCCCGCTGACAGCTAACTGTGCTAACCGGCAGCTATCAAAACAAACCATTTCCTTTAGCTAACTTTCCGCTAGCATGGCTGTTAAATCTCAGCTCAAAAGTTACCGGTGTGATTTAATTGATAAACCACGGCAACCACAAGGCTAATTTTCTGTTAGGTAGCACTTATGTAGCTCTCAAAGGTGTTATTTTATTTAATTTTTTTTATTTTAAAGTCATTTTAAACAGGCCTTGTTGTGGGTGGGGGTCTGACGGATGTAACTTCACATTAGCTACCGACTTAACTTCGCTAACGTTAGCTAGCTTCGTAGGAGAAAACTTTCCTACATTTATTAAACATTTTTATCACAAATCCTGTCAACCGTGTGTAACATTATGTTTTAATAACTTAAAACCCGTATAAACAAGATAACTGACAGACTGGCCTGCGATCAAGACGTTAGTTATGTTTTTGTAGGTTATTGTCCTAGTTTTATATGCGGAAGTGACAGAAAAGCAGTAATACTTGGTTAAAATTAGGTGGATATCACATAATTAATTACTCTAAAACAAAATTAGTTAAATGTAAACGTCTGTGAGACTGTTGAAACTTTCTGATGCGGCGTGTTAGTTGACACATCCCAACTGACAGTAGATATTTAGTGTCCTATAAGCGGTATCTTACAGAAAAGTGACTGACTCATATTTGTATATTTTAGATGATAAAGATGCCAAACTTTTAGTTTCATTTCACATTGTGAAGATTTACTTTCAGTTTTTTTTTTATAATGAATGTACATCTGCAGCGACTAAACGATTAGTATATCACCAGAAATTAGAGGATTAATCAACAGCTGTTTTGATAATCAATTAATATTTTTTGTTTTCCTTAGTCTTTTATGATAGTTTAACCAAATATCTTTGGTTTTTAACTTGATAAAACGTCAATAAGGCATTTGAAGACACACATCTTGGAGTGTGGAAAATTTCATACATTGCTATTTCCTGGTGTTTTATAGACCTATTGATATATCGATTGATCGAGAAGGTGATTCGGGGGGACATTTCATTTTTGCAGTCATTATTAATCAATCTGCTGTGGTGAGAAAGCAAATTCCCATCAAGGTGACATCTTCAAATAGTAATTGTTTTGTCCAAATAAACCAAAACCCAAATGCACGTTTGAGCTGAAAATGTCACAAATGTGACATTACTTGGAGCAATTACCAAACTGTCAGCAATTAATTTTCTAATAATGCTTCTGTTTAAGATGAAATTTCAAGGAGTTAATAAATAGTTGTTCAATTTCAAAAACCAAATCCCTGCCCAGTTACAGAGTGGTTTCATTACTTCAAATGAAAATTGAACTAGTAGTGGAAATAATCAGTTGCTGCATCTCTAAAGCCTGCTGACAGCAAAACAGGACCAGCTTGATGCAGATAAGAGCATGTATGTATGAGAAACAACAGTGCATTTAAAAGACGAGGTTGCCACTAATCGCTGTGTTAAAAAATACCTCTGTGGAGTGAATTATCCTGACATAACTGGGGTCATCGTCCCTGCAGATGACCAGTTAACTTGTCCCTGACTCATCAGAGTTCAGCGGAGTGCTGCCACTGCCAAATGGCCCAAACAAAGAGCCAGTGATGAAGTGGCAGACCCATACCCCTTTACCATTGTGCCCCTTAATGAAGCGGCAGCGTGGGTATGCGAGCTGCTCAGCGTCTGGGTGGTCACAGGATCTCCAGACAGTGTGTAGTAAACAGTGTGTTACACAGCTAACACTGTTTCCATCACACTCATCCCAGTTAACCTGCCACTTGATACAGAAGTATGCAGGTTGTTTACAATCAGCTGAAACATACAAGACAAGGAAAAGAGTCTACAGACTACAGTTGTTAAGATTTTCTTTTTTTTAGTGGCCAGCTTTGTGTTTAGGACATTGTAAGATATTCAAAGTCTGACACGTCATCAGAGAGAGATTCAGTTTAATATCATAATAAACGAAGAAAACCAGCAAATATTCACATTTCAGAAGCTGCTTAAAATGACTTGAAGGATTAATCAATTATCTAAACAGTTGCTGTTTAATTTTCTGTTTCTGTGACTGTGAACGTACAATTTAATCTTAAAACAATAAAGTATCTCTGAGTTGCATCAGAAAGTAGTCAGAACCATCTGTTGCAAATGTTATCTGTGATGAGCTTTTAGGATTTGGATTTTCAGAGTGTGTGGGATGTTTTTTCAGCCAAGAAACAAAACACAGAAACTATTCAACACTGGACACAGTCTTCACTTCTGAAAAGAAAAAAGATTCTGCTGGTTGATAAAGTGTCAGAGTCACAGTTAAGGTGAAAAGGAAGGCTTTGGCACAATTATATGATCAATAAATATTAAATTACAACTGCTGAAAATTAGTATTTTAATTATCAATTAATCTGATGATTGTCCTTTTGATTGTTGTGATAGTTGTTTACAGATATGTCAGTATAAAAAGCATGTTGGATTTTTTCCTTCTAACTGCCAAAAACACAATAATTAGATAAATAAATAAAAACAAATATCAGAGAAATTCAGATATCCAGCGTGGAACTGAAAAATAAAGAGCATATCTCCGTTCAGCTGTCATTATCCAGTATTTGGTCTTTTTTAGGATTAACTTCTCCTTAAAATGATCATTTATCATGAATTTTCTGTTCAGTTTTCATCTGTAAATTTGATATTATGCATAAAAGTCTTACATTCAGCATGTGTACATAAAAAACATTAGGTGAAATAATGTGGATAGGTCAGGGTATTTTGGAAGTTTTTTTGTAGCAACATGATATCCTATAACATCGAAGAAAGTATTTTTTGATAGCACAAAGCAGCTGTAGAGGAACTGTGCTTGAATAACTGTCTATAATCTCTTAAATCAGGAATGATCAAGAATCTGACCAAACATTTGATGCCAACTTTTGTACTTTGAGCCACTGATGCTTTGGTGACCAGTGAGTTTCTCTGTGACTGACCTCCCTGTCTCACCCTCGCTCTTCCTCCCCTACCTTCCTCCTCCTCAGATGCAGACTATAAAGTGCGTGGTGGTGGGTGACGGTGCGGTGGGGAAGACCTGCCTGCTCATCTCCTATACCACCAACAAGTTTCCCTCTGAATACGTCCCCACGGTGAGTACATTAATAACACGAACCAGTCACCTGACGCCTGACTGACTTTACAGTGACACCCTGCAAACATAAACCTTTCCATTGACTGCTCTGAACACTCAGTGGCCCTGCAGATCTCTTCCTGTCACACAGGAAGTCAAGCTTGTTTATAGGTTGTCTGGACTGACAGACATGAAAAGGACTGTGAAGTGTGAGTTTACACAAGCAGCAATCTGTCACCGAAACTAAAAAGACAGTTACTGTAAGTCAGAGGTTAAAGATACCAGCAGCACCAACACTGCTGTATCTACAGCACGCACATCGTTTCCTGTTCACAGGGGGGAATTGTTACTAATGTTTCAGATGCATTCACTTTTGGTTTTAGCTTCAAATAAAATGGTGTAGAGCAGCGATAAGAATCGTTTCCAGTACCAAAAAACAAAAAAACAAAACCCTCTTTGTAATAAACTGGAATTTACCTTTCAGTGAATTGTTCAGCATTTTTGGATATTTTTGGATGAAATACATATTCTCTTTCCTGGTGACAGTTAAATTGGAAACTGGACACCACTCTTATGTCTGTTCAAATATAAGGCTACAGCCAGGAGATGGTGATCTTAGCCTAGCTCAGCATAAAGACTTGGCTCTGTCAAAAGGTAACAAAATCCGACTATCAGCATCTCTAAAGCTCACTAATCTAATATGAGAATAAGCATATTTCCCAAACATGCATTTATGAAACAGGAACAGCAGTTTGAAAAAAGAAGTTGTTGACTGCGCCTATAGGAAACAACAACCATACCTGATTTAAATTTGGCCACAGTCCCCTTTGAAGTAGTCACCTTGTGAAATGTTACACTGCTCCCAGCCCTCTCTGAGCTTTTCACTCATTCCTCTTAAGTGTGTTATTGTGTATGTTGTGTGTATGTTTGTGTGCAGTGGAGCTCTTGTCTCTGACGATGACTCTGGCTGTGTGTTTGAGCTCAGTCCTGCTGCAGAATGATCTTCGGATCGATCAGACGCCTCCCTAATGATACTGAGCGATGGAGAAGAATCTAAACATCTAAAGTGCCTAAATCTTTTGCACAGTACTGTATATCTGCTTGTATACAGGTGTGGTTGCTTATTTTCATGTACTGACAAGTTAAATAATTGGAGATTCTCTGGAGTCTGCCTCCATACATTTCCACTGTTGAGAACGTGGTCTCAAAGGCTCTGCACGCTCATATAAAATGTAGTTCAGACAGAGTCACCTCAGCCTGATCTATCCTGCAAACTCTGACTCTCACAGTCAGAAAACAGCTGACTGACTGTTGACAAACAGGACCTGGTCCTGCTGGAAATATCTGAGTGTCCCTAATTGATGGGCAGCTCCCTTCTAACAGATGAGTAATTCTCTACTGTTTTCTATTGGTAGTCCCATCGCTCTGTCTGTCAGTGGTCAGCACAGTTTGATCAGGAGGATTGCAGAACCAACAGTGCTGACTCAGCTTTATCTTCCTCTTCCTGTCTGACTGTCTCTCGCACCTCCCTCCCCCCATCACTATTTTTAACCATTTGGTATAAATGTATGAGTACTTTCCCAACACTTACTGTATATTTGTTTTTAACTACTGATAAATTCATAGCTAGATAGATTTAAATGTGGAGACTTGTCACTCAGGCTACTTACTGTTTGGAGTTGGCAACTGGATAAAGTATGTTTTATCACATAATAAACCAACACTGTAATATGATACTTTTTCTGGTATTTCCATTGAAAATCTATTTATACATAACATAAGCAGATGGTCCAGTGAATAAATCCAGTGAGTGTATGTGAATAAAATGACTTTATTTTCAAAACATTAAGACACATTTTTCATTGTTGAGTGTTAAAATAAACATCCTGTAATGTTACAACTTATATTTCTTACTAATATTTTTATATCTTTATATATATATATCTTTTTTCCTTTGTCTTGTTAAATGTTGACTTTATTCTCAAAGCTTCGCAAATATTTTGTCCTAACTTGCCCCAAAACTTGTGAAATTCTATACAACAATAATGATGACATGATTACAAACCTCTGACTCATCCAAGCTGCCTAACATTTTGGTCAGTCAGCAATAATTATGTAATTGTTTATTGCTTATTGCCCCATTGTTTTGTGATCCCTTATTGTATTTATTGCTCCCCTGTATTGGCCTACAGTAACAGCCTTATTACTCCATATCAAACATTGTAGATTTATCTTAAACCTTTGAAACCAGTTATCATAACTGATGATTTGATTCATTATCATGCAGCGTCATCTGTCTGCATGCTCAGCACAGTTACAAATATAAGGCCTCTTTCTCTGCTTTAGAGGAAGACATGAACTGCCGCTTATTCTCCTGAGGTGTGAACATCTTTTGCAGAAATAGAGGCGTCTCAGTAAACATGCACAAACTTTCTGTTTCTTCTCATCGTGTGTTTGTGTTGTTTCCTGTCAGTCAGCTGACAGCCACCGCAAAATAAGAAATCAGGAGAGAAGACGTCTCCTCCAGGAAATAATTCCTCAGAAACATGAGGTCTATCAAGAATTTAATGTCACATCCGTAACGTTTTTTCTGGAGTATTGAAACAAATACTGTCTGGCTGCTGTTGTGTAGCTGCAGCTTTTTCCACAGTAACCAGTGAGTGTGTTGTGATCAGACTGTTTCCAGCAGCTTCTGTTGTCTGAGCTCAATCCAAACACATTATCATCACAAAACTGTATCTGCTTTAGTGTGTGTGTGCGCGTGTGTGTGTGTGTGTGTGTGTGTGCGCGCGTGTGTGTGCACACAATGAGCAAGTCTGTGCGGTTTGTGTTTTATTGAAATGTATGAGTGTATGTGTGTCTCAATGCCTCACCCCTCCACCATGCCTCAACATATCACACCATCTGTCTGTCTACACTTGAACTGGCTTGCAATTCATGTGCAAGCCAGTTCAGTTGCTTGTCTCTGTTGTCTGGAGAAAACAGTTTTGTATGTAAGTTGATTAAAGTATAATGATGTTTTTTAGCCATGCTAGCAGCTCGGCTCTGAGGATGGCAGTATCAGTCCACTGCTTTGGTCCAGTGCAGACATTCACAGTCCCCAGAGGATGAATCTTTCTCTTTGCTCTTTTGCTTTTTGTTTTAACATCAGATCCTCTTCTTGTCGTGTCGGTTAACTCTCCCCTTGTCATGGTATAAGACTTGCCAGGTAACACCTACTACGCAGCTGCCCTGGTTGGTATGCTAACACCCTAAAGTAAGATGGGGAACGTGATAAATTAATTATACCTGCTAAACAGCATTTTAATCATTGTAATTATGAGCATGTCAGCATGCTGGTTTTAGCTTAGAGTAGCCTCATGGACCCAGTAGCCTGGTTTTAACTTTGGACAGGTGTGATACTGGTATGGATCTCCTCATTAAACTCCTGGAGAGAAAGAAGAATGCGTTTCTGTCCCAAAATTCACAACAATGAGCACGATATAAACCAAAACAATAAAGGTCTAGATTTTGACACACGGAGGGTCCCTTTAGAAGAGAAGGCCACAAGCTGGAGGACCTGTCACAGTTGATATTCTAGTTCAGCGGTTCAATTAATCAAATTCTGTAGACAGATGATATAGGGGTGTGCGACACCTCAGAAGTTGCTTGCTTTGCCTGATTGACAATCCAGCCTTGTCCAGAGCTCAAATTTAGCAACTGCCCAAACAAATCAGAGACAGATTCTGATTGAAGAGTGCGATTGTTTTTTAACTGGTGCTACAGACACACTGTGGCCTGTAACAAAAACAAATATTGAGATTGGAGACGTAGAATATGTAAGAATGCAACCTGCATCTCCAGTCACCCACTGCGAGCCTGCCTATTTAAATAAAGACTGAACAGATACAGGAGGAAACCTAGCTTGAATCTGTGTTTGTAGTACCTGATATAGTTTCCTATCCTACAGGCTACATCCTGTAGTTTATCTGGAGCCTGCCTGTGCTTACTGAGCTTCATTAAAATCAAGTGGTGTCTGCAGGCTACAGCAGGTCTAATTGTCGAAGCTGTGCTCTGTATTCATGCAGGCACCGAGACTATAAAATACTCCCTGCTTCACTTCACTTCCACGCTCTCAGAGCTGAGGTTAGCAGGCATGTTGGGACCGTGCTGTTCGTTATTACACATGGCAGCGGCCTCAAGGTACGAGTGATGAAACAGGAGGGAGGAGTGAACTGAGAGACAGCGAGTCTGTTCACCTGAACAGCAGCAACAATGCTCCCTTTCCTGACAGCGTTCAGCATGTTTACATCCTTTTTTACAGTGCTTGATTCCCAAACACAACACAGTTTGTCTCATCAGTCTTTAATGAGGATATTTGCAGGCACTTCAAATGGTTTTAATCTGATGGGCCATTAGAGCTACTGGATTTGTCGTTTAAATATCTTTAATTGGTTTATTGAAGGCTCTGTCTTTGTAATCTATAAGCTACGGGATACTTGACCACATTATTACTTCCAAAAGTTACAATGATGCTGGTTATTTCACATGAGTTCTTTTTTATTGCCTGTTTCCACCAGACCAGTCACAATTTAAGATTAAAGGAGAATAATTGTGACTGGACAGTCGTCAGATCAGTGTAAAATGTGATTAAACCACAACTACACAGCCCTGAAGAAGTAGCCTGATTCTAGACCTCTAAACGCCGCTCTCATTTCTAATTCAAGTAGGTCTGTGGTTGTGCTCAGTGATTGCTGTTTCCCACAGCTGGTGAAATAAGTGACCATATAATCAGAGCTAGCACCAACACAATGTAAGCTGTTAAAAACAGATTTTTGCTTATTTAGTGACATGTATTTAATGTTATGAGAAATATGGAAGATTGAAAGTTTTCTTGTACAGAAGGGAAACATCTCTGACTAAAATCACTGGGGGGCGGGGGGCTACAGTGATGTGAAACCAGGTCTCTCTTATACTTCCATCTTTGTGAGGACCAGTATGAGTTTCAGAACTTCAGACAGAGAGGACGCTTTTGGAAACTGAAGACATTTTTTGTCTGGTCCTCACTTCTTCAAAGGCTGTTGTAGATCTAGGTTTAGGTTAAGGGTTAAGGAATGCTTATATCATTGAGGGTCGTTGTGAGTATAGTACAGAACAGCTGTGTGTGTTGGACACTCACAAGTCTTGTAAAGGTTCTGTATATAAGGTGAAAGCGAGCATCCTGGGTACGGGCCATTTGCTTTTCAGTAACATTAGCTCACCTGTCCAATAGGAGAAAAGCAAACTCAGGGTTGGTTATGATCCCCAAAACCAAAGGAAGGTTCCCCATGAATCAAACGCCCTTTTCCCCAGACGTCAGTCACATTCCTGTTTGAATTTATGTTCTTATGTGAGGTTTGTGCTCGAGTCTGTGTTGTGCTGGGAGCTGATTGTTTCTTGACATCAGCAAACTCCATTCCTAGCTAGCTAACGTTAGCTGGCGTTGCACGCTGTTGGCACTTTAAGCGAGCAGAGGAGAGGCCGAAAAGTTCATCCTGAGTCCTTCACAGAGAAATAAATCCACTAAGAAAACTGCTTAATACATGTAAACTGCTCCACATTCTTACATATAGTACCTTTAAAAATGAGAAGTACTGTATACTTCCTGTTTTGTTCTGAAGAATGTCTGAAATCATATGTCTTTTTGCATTTTTGCTTCCTCTTTTGCTTTGTTTTCCTCTCCGACCTTTACCATCCTATCATTCTCCCTCCCCCACCCCTCTCTCCTCACCCTCTCTTTCTCCCAGGTGTTTGATAACTATGCAGTGACAGTGATGATCGGTGGGGAGCCGTACACTCTGGGACTGTTTGACACTGCAGGTAAAAATATAGTCTGCATATAGTTTATGAATGCTGTGGCTGTATTCTGGCTTTACCTGCTACATTTTGTTGTTGTTTGCCGTTAATCAGAGTTTTTATGTGTCTCCTCCCTCAGGTCAGGAGGACTATGACAGACTGCGACCTCTCAGCTATCCTCAGACCGACGTCTTCCTCGTCTGTTTCTCAGTCGTATCACCCTCCTCCTTTGAGAACGTCAGAGAGAAGGTTTGTTTAGTTGATCACCTGGTTCCTCTTAAAAATAACCACTAATACTGTGGTCAGTGTAATGTTGTGTCCAGGTGAAAATAAAATGGATAATCCCACAGCAAGGAAGACAGCATCTCCAAAAAGTGGACTTAAAAAAGGGACTAGAGTCTGATATGAACGTCTTTGACTTTGTGTCCTCACAGTGGGTGCCAGAGATTTCACACCACTGCCCGCGGACACCTTTCCTGCTGGTCGGGACTCAGGTGGATCTGAGAGATGACAGCAACACCCTGGAGAAACTGGCCAAGAACAAGCAGCGAGCCCTGACCTGCGAGAGCGGAGAGAAACTGGCTCGTGAGCTCAAGGCCGTCAAATATGTGGAGTGCTCAGCTCTCACACAGGTACATGGAGAAGGAAGAATCCACAGCTGGTCACTTATCAGTCTGAATTGTGCTGGTCTTTAACACCAATATGTCACAAGAAATGATTACACTTCACCTGACACCTGACTTATTGAGTGTGGTAATGTGTAGTTACTAAATTGATTGCAGGAGGAAACATGTCTGAATCTGACTTCACACAGCAGAGGACAGTGATTGATCAGTCTCATATTGGTTTTGCACAGTGTTGGGATAAACAGGAAATATTCAAAATGTTTTTATTTATTTGGAAAAAAAATTCAGACAGATGCCTCCGTCAGTTAAAATCAGCCTGAGATATGTGAGGAAAAACTCACTGCATAAACAAAAGACTGCTGCCAGTCAGAGTTTAAAGGTCAAAGATGAAGTTTTGTTATTGATGTATCAAATAAGAGAAGCTTGAGAAAAAAGAGAGAAAAATTACAAACTTAAAACTTAAATGCTAAGTGTTTGATTATTTCTGCTTTTCATTGTTTTAAATTGTAGTAAATTATAGGTGTGATGAGATAAAACAAGACATTTGAAGATGTCACCGTGAACTCTAAATAACTAGGATGGACATTTTTCATTAGTTAATTAGTTTTTATAGATCATAAATCAGTAAAGTACTTGGCAGATTAATGGAAATAATAATTTATTACATACTGATACAAGCTGAGGCTCTGTCATTACAGTATCATTGCATGAAGCTGGACAGCACAACAGAGAGATTAGAGCTGATCATTTATTGAATTCAACACCTGACACCTCTGCTCCTTTGATTCTTTATTTTGTGGTATTTCTATGGAGTTAGAGGCGTCAGTAGCAGAATGACATGAAGGCTGAGTCTGCAGTAGAAGAAGAAAGAGGCACTTCAGTGTCAAAGTGTCCTTGTAAAATGTTTCTCTGTCCTTTTATCACAGCTCTTCTTTTATGATATGCCAGCTTTTCCACCTGAGCCAAATGGAATCATTCTGTCTTTTCTTGTTATTTCTGGCATTTCCACTCTGCTCTTTTTTTTGTGAGCAAGCAAAGCAAACATCAGTGTTTTTTCTCTGTCTCTGTCTCTCTCTCAGAGGGGACTGAAGAACGTTTTTGATGAGGCCATCCTGGCAGCTCTGGAGCCTCCAGACAACAAACCCAAGAAGCGCTGTGTCCTGCTATAGACGCCACACGAGGAGGAGGAAGTGGAGGTGGACGGGGTAGAGATACACCCAGGCGGGAACAGAGGGAGGGAGTACCGAAGGGAGGGGGAGGGTTTGAAGGTGGATGTGGTAGACACACGTTTAAACAGTGCCTTCAGCCGTAGTGACTTAACGTGGGTGTGGTGTTGGAATGGACACAGGCTTTATTTTCATCATAGATACGTGTCGCTATAACATGACTAACACATTTGAACAACACTCCTAACCAGGCAACGGGGGTTTTATCGATAGGAGGAGGCAGGTTGAGCAATAGAGAGGTTTGAATCTCAGAGGCCTTAAAGATACAAACACTGGATGGAGTCACGGTTACAGCTCAAACGGGGGGCTGCCTTCTCTAAAATTCTACACAAATTATAAAAGCTTTGAATAAAAAGTTTGGTCAGTAAACACAGCTGTAGTTTACACCTGTGTTACATTTAGTGAAATTACTTGTAATGATGATGACAGTCCTGCACCGATCTGGAGGATATAATTCAACCCTAAGTACTTTTCCACCGGAGTTGCTCAGAAATAAAACAAACTGGCTGTACACCCAGGCACGGTTTGTAAATGTATGGATAACTATGACTGGCAGAATGGCTGCTCCAATCACACCACAATTAAATCCAGGTAATGAAGTCTAAAATCACAGTTAGGTTAGAAAAATCATTCTTTGAAACATAAAATACTCAGCAGTATAATCGCAGCCTTTCCACCTCAGCTTTTATCGCAGTTTACATTTAGAAGATAAAATCTAGATGCTCAGAGGACGATGCAGCATCAGTGATATTTATTTTAATCAGCCACCAGTCTGATTAAAACAAGAGGAGGAGTTAAAAGAAAACTTATTTCCTCAGGCCAAAAATAATGCTGGTTTTAATTTAAAGAGGCAGACACAGAGACATTCCCTGCAGCCTTGTAGACCATCAAAGGTTCTGCTAATCAGTGGTGACTGTAACCTGACTTCATCCACATCAGCAGGAAGAGACTCCGATCGCTTAGAGCAAATCTGGCAAATTTCAGTAGAGCTTCACAGACTTCTGCTTCGCAGTCTTAAAGACAAAATACAATCATATGCACACACGTACATGCAGTAGTTAATAATGCCAACATGTATTTGCAGTCGACTAACAACAAAAGTGAGAGAACGTCGCTTTCCAAAATGTCAGAAACAAGTCATTCAAACCTCTCCTCCAAACATGAAAAACGTGGAATGATCACTAAAGCTAAGAGTCACCGGGTTTTTAACCTACAACAACAGAAATTGTGATTGTTTGGCAAACTGTGTAATCAAAACACAAACACACACACATTTGCACATAACAGTACATTTTATGGCTTCGACTTAAGTTCTTTTCTCTGCTGTCACGCTGTCTTTTTCTGCCCTCTGACGTTTCACTCCTGAACCAAACACTCAACTGATCTGTCAGTGGTGATTTTTTTCCCTCTTAAATATCAGAACTAGATACCATCTAATGAAGAGTATTCATTGAACGTGTCACATAAAGAATTTTAACATTAATAAATCAATACTACTTTAATTTTGAGACAACAAGCCTCTCTGCTGTGTTTTCAGTTGTGAGGGAACTCTGCTGTATCACAGTAGGAGTTTTCAGACCCAAGGAACTTTTTCATAGTTTTAAGAACAGTTGGAGGACTCTGCCCTTTTTTTTTATTGTGTCTGCATTACAAGAACTGTGAAGGCTCGTACTTCTTTGAATGCCGTTTTAAGGGACATTTTTAGCTCCTGCTTCAGAGTAGGTACTCTCCCAGCAGAGGAGGAACTCTGAGTGACATAAAGCATCCGGTGAAATCCCTTAGCCATGTAATCAACAGCTCACAGCTCAGACAAATGGACCAACAGTGAAATCCAGGCTTTATTGAGTGTATATACAATGTGATTTTTATTACCAACCACCGGCCGGCTTACGTCACTTCAGTGTTTGTTTTGCAAAGAGAAAAAGGTTTGTGGTTCTCCGAGGGAGCCCCCCCCCCCACAGTGAGCAGTTCCTCTCAGGGAGCTCCCCAGGACTGTTTGGTCTGAAAACACTGATTCACACATCACCTGGTAAAAGTAGTCATTCTTAAAGTGGTGCCTTCATTTTCCTGCAGCATCAGTCTTCACCTTGTTTATTCACTTTTTTTTTTTTGGGTGTGCATTGAAACTTCCTTTTACTTGACTGTAAATGCCTTAAAATATTTCCTTTCCTTCTGGAGAGCGCTGCTGCCTTATTTCTTAAAACCAGTCAAACTCTAAAACGTCAGTCCACACAGCAAAAGCTTTGGGGCGAGGGCTTAAATCAAACTTCTTCTTTGTCTTTTAATTCTTATTTTTTCACTTTCTGGCTGGGCCAAGGTGCCAGGAAAGTTTATAGTTTGAAAAAAATCTACCATCATAGGTAACGCTGTTGTAGTAGATGTGGCTAAAGAGCAAACATTTCACACACACATACACAACCTCCTCATGTATTGTCCACTCCTGCTTCTCTCTCCTCCTGGCCTGACTGGAACCGCAAGTGCTCCTTGGTGTGTTAGCACCTCCTGGAGGCCTTAAAGGGGAATACCGCTCAGTTTAAAGCTTGGTCTGTGTTGTTCTCTCTGGCCAGCAGCAGATTATCAGTGTTTTGTTGACACGAACAAACCACAGATGAGTTATACCATCAGACAAATTTGCTCTCATTAAATCCTCCTGAGCTGTTTCCAAGTCATGTTTTAAGTTCACTCTCTAGAAAAATGAAATTGTAAAAGAAAATTATGAGAGCTTTGACTTTCCACTCCTCGATTCTGCAGTTATTAAGTCGACTAACTTGTGTCAGTTTACAGTAGGATAACTGATGATACATAATAGATCTTAGTTGTTTTTGTAGAGAATCTTTCATGTCTTCAAACACTGATTGTCCTGTGCCAAGGTGGTAACACTTCAAATCATTAAACTGAGAGTATTTCCTATTAAAAAGAACTAAAATTCCACTTTGCTTATATATATTTTTCCATTGTTTTGGAGATGACAGTTTATTTAGATAATGTATGGATGATTACAAGTATTATATTTTTTTTCTTTGCTCCTTATTGTTTCTTGGGGAACATCATTTTAGCTTTTTTTTTTTTTTTTTTTTTTAGACACTTGAGTTTTTATTTTTCTTTTCTTCTTAGATATTTGTTCTATTACTTGACGGTTGAGTGCCAACAGCTTGAGTGTGAGTATCACCGGCCTGGTTTGTCAAACTAAACTATCCTGATAATAAGCTTCTAATGGCAGAAAAAACAAACAAAAACAACATAATAACAGCTGAAGCAATAATTACAGATGTGGAGGAATCTGCTCTGTATTGAAAGATGAATGTTGGAACTAGTGGGTGTTTGGAAATAATAAAAACAGTACTTGAATGTTGTTTCACTTTGACTTGATTCTATTTTTCTTAAAGTAGATTTCAGCCACTTTTCTTCCTCCTCTACTCCACTTTTTCTTTTTTTTAAATCATCCACAATAGGCAACTCTCGCCTGATTATGTGTTGATTTTGTCTGATGTTTTTCTTTCATTCTTTATTTTAAATAAAACTGCCTTTTCATGAACAAATATGTATGAAATTTTGCCCAGTCTTTTTGTATCAGGGATAAAATTAGTTAGAAATTAGAAATTTATTCAGAGGACATGTGTTTTATGACTTCACTAAGTTTTAATCACCTTCCAATTTAAATAGAATTCAAATTTATTGTCTTTTCATTGTAAAAGACAATTTGCACGCTCGAGAAATCCTCTCCACAAGAGCAGAAAAGCTGCACTTTGGTTGCTCATTTGTCTCTTTTGATAAAAACCACTCTTCAGTGAACTAGATTTAAACTGTTAGTAGACACCCCCCCCAAAAAAAATAAATGTTACAAAGATGGAGAATGGGGGGCATTATCGTCAAACCTTATATTGTATAAGTCGATTAATTGATTAATCTAGAAAATAATGGTTAGTTACAGCCCTGATATAGTGATCCTAAAATGTCCAGTACAGATCAAAACATTTGAGACTGTATGACAGGAAGACACATTTGGAAATAGAATAACAAACACAACATGTTATTATTTTTAAAAAATCAATCAGAGGAGGGAAATCTATGGCACATATATGGAATGTATAACAGTGTCTGTATTAACTGCATCAATTAATTCCCTGACCATAACTAATTATTTTAAAGCGTATAATGGTTTCACCGGCACCTTTCAGACTCCGTACAGCCTGTTGTCTGTGTGGTGGCTGGAGGGTTAGTGCTGTACCCTACAGTGAACACTAGGGGGAGCTGTTCCACTGGTTTTGAATGGGCCTCAGTGAATACAGTATGTAAATGACCTAGGTTCATTTTGATTGGCAGTCTAAAATGGATCCTTCAGACCGACACGGCATGGAGGATGAGAGCCACTCGATCCTTTGTCTGACTGATGGCGGTGACTGAGCGTGAAAGAAACACGAGAGGAAACTGTTTCCTGTTCATTCACACCACAATCTGATCTTTCTTTCTGATCTTCATCTCTCTTCAGCCCCTTTTTTTCCCATCATCCCCCTCTTTCTTCTTCTTCTTCTTCCTCCTCTCTCATGCCTTTTGTCTGAGGGTTTTGAGTCCTCTCTCAGCTTCACTAAAAACCTGAGTCACCTCCATTTCACAACAGCTTCTAACCACACTGCTTACGTACGTGGTGTGCAGGGAGTTTTATTCTCATTATTGCAACACATCTTGTTCACAGGCGTCTTATTTACACTTCTCCCAGTGGTGTGTGTTAATTTGGGGACATGATTGTGGCTTTGTCGTCATATTAAAAGCAAATAATCTGCATAGTTACACACATGTCTGGGCACTAATATGTAACAGTTAGTCCATTTAGCATTTAACTATAGAAAGTTAAACGCTAAGAAAAATCACATTTTCTCAAGTACTGTACTTCAGTACTTTAAGTAATGTACAATTATTAGATACTTGTACTTCATTTAAAGGTTTCCACTAAATTTCAGAGACAAATATCCAGAAATGAATGCACTGCATTTATTTCACAGCTACAGTTAGATTAGTTATTTTTCAGATTATGGTTTTGCACAAACAGAAAAACACGATGAGTTTATGTGTAATAGATTAAACCACCTAAAAGTACGTAAAACAGTTTGTAATTTCTGCCACCTTGACCAACTACAGTATGAAAGTACTGCTTATATGTTAATGCATCAATGATAATGATCCTGTAATATAATAATATAACACTAACAGGAACTATTTTGCATAATTTGATACTTAAAATTACATTTTAATACAAAATATCTTAACTTTTACTTGAGTAAATAGTTGAACACAGGAGTTTTACTTGTAATAGAGTATTTTTGTCGTGTGGCTTTGCATCTTTTACTTAAGTAATGATCTGAATACTTCCTCCACCTCTGGACTTTGATTCTTGAAACAACACAGTGGGCTCCAGATCAGTCGTATGTTTATAGAACTCTGATTTAAAAAAAACAAGTTCCTGCTTTTTGTTCTCTGTTCAGTTTGATGTGTTTTCTCTCTTTCCGGCCAGCCTTTTTAGTTTCCATTCATTCGATTCACAGCCTGAAAATCATTCAACACATTCTGGAAACTTGGTTGAGTTTAATTCTTCAAAGTGTGTGCTGATCGCTCGTTTTCATTTCAAACACTTGTATTTTGAGTGAATGTGTTTCTCGGCTTCCTCCTCTTCACCTGCTCTGTGTTTCAATCTTTCATGTAGAGGAAACTTCTACTTTACAGGGAAATATTGTACTTTTTACTTCACTACTTTTATTTAATACTTAGTTACATTTCAGTTTAACTTGTTCATCTCAAAACATTTGACGAGCTAATTAAATATCAGTATAAAAACAAATTCAAATCAGCTCCACCACTTACAACATTAAAACGCTGCTTACATATTAACGTATCAGTGTTTATAACCTAACATCACAATATAGGGGCCAAGTACTTCTACCTTTGATACTTGGAGTACATTTCTCTCACTATGTGTTTGTAATTCTACACAAGTAAAAAAATGAACTTGGAGTATTTTATGAGGTTGTATTGGTTTTAATAAGTAATGGTCAGTAATTTCCACTTTGTTTTCCACATCAGCAGTGATAGTGACTGTTAACTGTGTACGTACAGTGATTCAGATTTACTTTAGTGCCTTTAAGTTGTAACTATTTGTTACAAAAAGACATTTGATGCAGTTTTTAGTGATGAAGTTATGGTTTAATAAAGTAACTAAATCCATCTGGTCACATTTCTGCCTTTTAATAAACTTACTCAATGAGCAGGTTAAACAAGTGACATCTACAGTAAATGAACTGATGCCAGATCAGTTTCAGTTTTACTTTTTGTGTGACTTGAGCAATCACTGCCAACTTATTGTATTTATGTGGCAGCCATCTTGTCTTGCTGCTGGTTCAGCCTCTGACACTTTGACTGCTGTCTGTCCCAGCGCGCCTCGCTCGCTGCTTCTTGCTGGTTTGGCTGGTGAATATTATTGGATGTCCATCTGACCTCATTATAAGTGCGTTGCCACGGGCAACCAGCTTAGGGAGGAGGAAGGGGGAGAGGAAGGGGGTGGGGTAGGGGGGGGTGAAGAGTTGCATCATGGGATAGAAACCTGACCTCTCGCTCTCTCGGTTTTTTTCTCCCCCCCCCCCCCTTCTCTCAGAGGACGCACATGTGCACTAATGCACATGTGTACACGTGCACGTGCAGCTCGTGCACCCGCAGCCACATGCACACTCACTCACAGTTTGCCTAAATAAAAGATACATTAGGGAGGAGGAGAACCAGTGTGTGGAAGAATACAACATTTGTTTATGACTGAACGTAAAGAAAAACAGCTCAATGACAACACTCTGGACAACACTGTGTGTGACAGTGTTGTCCAGAGTGTGTATCTTTGTGTGTCTGTTAATGTCTTAATGAAAATATCCAATCATTCAAATAAACATAAACTTAAAGAGTAAATCTAAAAAATAATAATAATGTTTTATTTTGTCTCTAGTTTTACTTGTGTGTGTGTGTTTGTACTGACACAGCACATTTAAATATATGTGTGTGTGTCATTTTGTGGTTTGTGTTCATATTGTGATTTTTGTGTATTAGTGTGTATCATGTGGTATCTTCTTGTGGCTGACTCTTTTTTGTACGTGCACAGGTGTTTGATTTTGCATTTCTGTGTGTACTTTTGTGTTGTAGGTGTTGTGTTTGTTATCTGTCATTCTGGTTGTGTATTGTGTGTCTACCTGTCTGTGTGTGTGTCCGTATGAGAGTCATAGTCTATTTTGTGTGTCTGTGTTTAGGTTTCTCGTCTGTTGTTGAGGGTTTTCTTTTGTGTGTCCGCCTCATGTCCGTGTGTCTTTGTGTTTGTGTATTTTTGTTTTTGCGCGTCTGTGTTAATTTTTGTTTTAAGCTGTATAGAATACTTTGGTGTCTGTGTTGTGTTTATTTCTTTCATTTTGTGTGTCTAGCCTATGTGTGTTTATTGTGTGTGTATTTCTTTGTGTCTGTCTGTGGGTGTGTACTTTTGTGTTTGTGTCTGTGTTGTGTTCATATCTTTAATTTGTGTGTCCACCTCTTGTCTGTGTGTTGGATTTGTGCTGATGTAGTGTTCATGTGTGTTTTTGAGTTTGCACTTTTGAGTCTTTTATATTGTGCGTCCACCTCACATCAGTGTGTCTCAAAGTAAGTGGTGACCCATGTCCCATATATTCAGTGTTGTGTGTCTGTTCATGTCTTTTGATGTATATTTTTAAGTGTGTACTTTTATGTCTCCTTGTTGTATTTGTATGTTTCATTTTGTGCGTCTTGCTTGTGTCTTTGTTTAAGTCCTTGTGTGTTTTGTTCGTCTGTGTTGTATATTTCTCCTCTCTGTGTTTGTGTTCGTACGCTAAACCTTGTGTCCGCGTCTCTTTGTGTGTTTAGTTTTGTGTGTGTGTTGTGTAGTTGCCTCTGCCTCCGTGTTCATGTGTGTCATTATTTATATGGTTGTATACTTTTACGTTTTAGTGTGTGTCTATGGGTGTGTACATGTGGCTGCACGCGCTCTTAAGTGTGTGTGGACGAATACCTGTTAGCCTGTAATTTTGTGTGTCTGTGTATGTTTATGTGTGTGTGGGAGGTGTGTATATGTGGGTTTGTGGAATGTTTGTGTCTAATTTTGTGTATCCTCAGTATGTGTGCACGTGTGTTTATTTATGCTATGAACTGAGTATTATCTGCAGACACACAGCTGTATATATGTGTGTAAACGTGTGTGTGTGTTCATATATATATATACAGTGTAACACACACACAGTGCCTTCATCTCTGACATAACTGGTTACCATGCATACTGTGCGACTCTGACTATTATGGGGTGTTCTTTGTTTTGTCTCGACGTGCCCTGGTATGGAATGGGAGGGGGGAGGGGAACAGGGTGTGTGTGTTAGCGTGCACGAATGTGTGCGCACGGAGAGGGGGGGTTGCATATGTGTGTGAAGGGGAGTTATATGTGTGTTTTGGTGTGTGGGGAGGAGGGGGGGTTAAACAGGGAAAGGGTGTGTGTGTGAGTGTATTTGCATGTGTGCGTCAAGCAGAGGATTGGGTGGGGGTTGGGTGTGCGTGTCTGCGCAGACGTGCGAGCATATAATGTGTGCATGAGAGAGAGCGAGTGCATGCATGTGTTTTAGAGAAGGTAAGAGGGTAAGATAAAATGGCGGCTTGTGTGTGTGTGTGTGTGTGTGTGAGGCCTGAAAAAAGTAAAATAAAACCTGAGTCTACTTTTGCTCAAATCATCTTCTCTTTAATCAACATGTATTTATATGTGTGTGTCATGTTTAAAGTCATATTTATTCTTCACTTTAATATAACTGCATCCGAGGACAAAAAAATAGGAATTAATGAAACACAAAACCACAAACATCACTTACTGTAACTTCAAATTGATTCCTTAACAGAACAGACCATTTGAGACCAGTTATACCCTCTACTAAACAACACAAATCATCAATCATCCCATGATTTCCATTCATTTCTGCACAGTATAAAAAGTGTCTTTGCAGGTGTTGGTCCTTAGTTGAGCTGCGTAATCCCGGTCAAGTCCATCCATAAATCTGCTTAACCTTTTTAGGTCATTAATGTGAGGAACAGAGTGCAGAGATTTTATGTTCTTCTGTACATTAAACTGGTGCTTCCATGGAACAGTTGTGTAACTGCTCAACGGTAACACTGAGTTGATGTCACGCGATGATGCTCAAGAGTCAGTGGACTTTTATACTTTTATATTCTTACAGGATCTAGAATCAAGTGTATTCGTGTTTTGTGGCCCTAAAACTAAAAAGTCAGACATGAATCCTTAGTGAGAATCTACCTTAAATCTAGAGTTGGCTTCTTGCCTGAGGTTCATCTGTCACAAACTTCAAAATGCTCTTTACAGTTCACAAGACATGCCCTGCTGGAAGACAGACAGAAAGTTGGGGAAAGTCTGCTAATAGTGTTTGATATTGTTGTCTGTAGTCAAACAAGGCAAACTGCCACTGTAAGATATCCCTAGTGAGGAGTTATGTATGATGGACACCCATCTGGGTTTAAGATCTGGATCAAGTGTTGTAGTTTTTTAGTATGAGAGATGAACCATTATATGCAAAATGTTTTATCAGAACAGACAGACCATACTTGAGTTTGATCTTATAAATTAAAGCATATTTTGTCCAAAGTCTGTAAATCACCTTTGAGTGGCATGACACGATAGTACTACTTCCTGAT
The DNA here is from genome assembly GCA_033238685.1 of Lates japonicus. Lineage (NCBI taxonomy): Eukaryota > Metazoa > Chordata > Actinopteri > Centropomidae > Lates > Lates japonicus. Next base: position 8,101,297 of record BRZM01000037.1, on the reverse strand, counting down.
GGGGTGACAGTTGGGATTAACCGTGTAGGCAGGGACCCAAACGTGACCCTCAGTGGAAGGAAAAATGAAATATATGACGTTACATAAGATATCCGGGTACTGCGATGTCTCACAGGTATGAGCTGTTATATATAAAACACTGCAGGTTGTAGGGAGAAGCGGTTATGACAAACCAGTGGGACTAAGTGATTTGGCTGAGAGTGTGTAAAATATAATAGACATCCCTGGATGACAACACACTTGACACCTGAGCCTCACACTCAAGATAGCAGACATCACTCAACACCAACGTCTCCCTCACATCCCACCTGAAGACTTCCATCAGCCACTCTGTCATTGATTTCTCCAGTGATCCAGTATGGCCTGGCTCTGTCGTCCTTGCACCATGACTTTGACATTTGATTGGCTACAAACCGTGATTAATATACAAGCTGCACCTAGGGGATACATACAGTTCTGATTACAGTTGTTAGAAATATTTATACATAATCTAAACCAACAACTGCATGATTGTAAATATATAATGTGAGCTACAGATGGACCTGTTTACAAGGTACACATCAGTTGTATAAACTAAACCCAGCTAGCATAAATTGTAATACATAGGTTTTGACTTCGCATAGGTCAGTGAAACGACCAGATGCCCTCATTGCTAAATAACTATTTCTTCTTCTGCAGGGTGATCAATCCATCCTTGGTAGAGACCAACTGTAGTTCCATCTTCCGCGTATCGTGATTCAAAATCGTGGACAGTTTTCAAACATATTTATTCATTTCTATATTTGGCAAGTCAGAAATATGTTGATGCTAGATCATCAGTAAAATATTCACAGATGACTTGGTTTTGGTTTTTTTACCAAAATATCTGATCTTGCAGCACCAAGACTGTTTTCTGGCTCTTGCTAGACTCTTAAAGCTCCTGGTTCAAGTCAGGAAAGATCTAGCCTGGTTTAAAACAGAAAAAAGTTCCACAGTGACTTCAGACACTACCTATTCATTTACATTTAACCAAAACCACCATCTTTCCTGAACCTTAACTTAAGTGCTGATGGAACTGGGATGCATAACTTCTAGAAAACATATGTTTCATTGTTGCAGTTTAGTTGTATAAAGCATCATTTCTAAGAGACAGGATGGTTATATCAAAAGCAGGACTGTTTTTTTAACACATCTATGAACGGAAGCGTTTTTGAGAAACCCTTGTCACAGGTTAAATCCTGGACTGGTGGACATAGGTTGTAAACAGTCGACCAAAAGTCACCGTTTCCTTCTCAGTTATTGTTGCAGAATATTTGTAGTCCTGAAGGATAGAATATCAGGATTTTATGAGGAGAAGTGAAAATGGCGAGTGATCTCACTGCAGGGTCTATTTTGCAACTTTCAGTGCTTTTGATCACCATCACATGATCTTCACCAGATGACACAGTTGCCCTAATTGTCATGGAATTGTTGCAATTCAGATTCCCATTTTATATCAGAGCATTTATAGTGAGTTTGCTTTAAAGGTTTTAACACTCAGGCTCAGAAAAGACATTTAACATCTACAATTCCTGCGGTATTGATCATGCGTGTAGAGTGATCAAATGGACCTTATGGTGAAGTTATTTTTGTTTACTCATGTTCAGGTTTGTGAACAGATTATCTATACTAATCAAAACACACATCCACGTGACTCTGATTTTTCCAGAACCCAGGTTTGATTTGCAGTAATCAAGCCATGAAAAATACAGCATGATAGACGCCTCTGTGGTTCAGAAGAATTAAACAGGCTGTATCCTATCTATTTATATCTACGATGATCTGTAGTAACTTTGTGGCTGTAGGAGAGAGAGGAGGAACCAGGTTGATGAAGTGCGATGGGGCATCACAGATAGGAAGACTGGGTATTTGAGCTCTTTAAAGTGGCTGCTGTTTGGAGACATACTGTACTCTGCACTTCAGAACCTATAAGACAGGAAATGATAATGGCGGCGGTGGAGGGAGGGGTGGGGGGTGAGAGAGGAGAGAGAGAGAGAGAGGAGGTGGTGGCAGTGTGATTATTGTGGGTGGCAGGCCAAGCAGTGAAGAAAGAGGGAGGAGGTGGTTTTGGTGGTGGTGGTGAGGGGGGGCAGGCAAATGCATATTATGGGATGTCTGCGTTGTCAGGCGGGAGGAGGGGCAGAGGCGGCAAAGAAAGGGGGGATTATGGTCTGGCCTAGGCCTGTTTTTGTGTGCGGTGCCACCCCCCACCCCCCACACACACCCCATCCCTCCTTCCTCCTCCACAAGCTTTGAGTGTGTGTGTGTGTGTGTGTGTGCACCGACATCACAGCCCAGCATGCACAGACTATGTATGTCAGGGAAATAGTATCTATCTTCAGGTGCAGAGTGACTCATATACAAGTAGGTATCAAGGCCCCAGAGAGGAGGCAGCACAAAGGCGGAGAGGCAGAGTGGCAGCTGGGAATTCATCAAAAAACTTGCAAAATATCTGAGCAGTGCACTGAGCACAATACACTCCCTGTCCCCTGTAATGTAAATTATTGAGGCAGCGGTGGAGCAATGAGCGTGTTTATGTGAGGTGGTTTGCCTTGTTTGCTGCCCCAACTAGATCATTTACAGCGTCTTTATGTGCAGATAAAAATATCAGCTCATCTAGAAATTCGTCATGTTGGCTGTTAAACCCATTCAGTTGTACAGCAGGGAGTTACTACGTAACTTGAAATGGAAGCTGATGACTTTGTTGATCAGCATCAACTCAAAACTGCACCAAAAAAATGAAATCTCTGTCAGTGTCACAACTGGATTTTGGCTTTGGTCGGCTGACTGCTGTTCCCACACTGTCTCCACTGGAATCAGTCCGACTGTGACTAGGGAGGAGCAGTGCTCTATCTCGACGAAAAATATTACAACAAGACTGGTGGGTCCAAATGTATATCTCAGTGCAATTAAGCAACAAATGACTGGAATTCATTCTGCAATTTCTGATTTATGAAAATACAACAAGAGAAAATATGCCAAATCCTCCATTTGAGAAGCTAGTTTTGCATTTTAAGGCAGCAGTATACTCCATCAAAGTGTTTATCAGATGGAAAATAACGGAAGCCTCCCCCCTCACCTTTTCCAGTGTCATCTCAATCAGGAGGCTGTATCCGACCATTTCTATATTTCAAGAATAACAAAATCAGACATTCACACCAGCTTCTTGTACATGTGGCTATTATGGAGGATATTAGTCGAGACAACTAATCTTGTGTTTTCTAGCACTATTATAGACAGCATACTAGCGGTACGGCTCTATGAATAACAGAGCAACTGCCTGGAAACTAATGACATTCCGTCAACCTCAAGCTGTACTTTGTTTAGTGCTAATTAAGCGGATATTGGCATACTAACAGCTAAACCAAGATAATGTAATATCCAGCATGTTATTGTATTATTGTGAGCAAGTTAGCATGTAAATATTAGCATTTGGCACAAAACTCTGCCAGATACAGCCAAACAGAGCTGACAAGTGGCTGTGGCGTTGGAGTCCAGCCGTGCTGGACGAGGAAGTAAAGTTTGCATGGTGTGTTTTCTGATCAAACTGGAAATTAAAAGTGTTTACACTTGTTTAAACCACTACCACTTGAAGAAGGAAAACCCTGAGCATCATGCAGAGGGGCAAAGGTGATGATAGTTAAATATAAGAATAACCCTGCACATTTCAGACTGTCTCTCCTGGGGAACTTGTTCACTGCCATCATCATGGTTGTTCATGTGAAAGTGATGGAAACAACCCCAGCTGAGACTTTTCCCCCTCTGCACAGCTGGCTATGAAGTGGAGTGCGGAATGGATCCTGAATTTGGTGCAAAGACAGTAGGTGTACTGGGCCCTTAAAGGCAAACAAGTAACCAATTATCAAAATGGTCAATTAGTTTTTCTGTCAAGCGGCTACCTGTCTTGGTACTGTAGGTATTATACAAAGGTGAGACTGGGAGGATGACTCAGTTAAAGGATAAGAAAATGTCACAGGGCAGATTTGAACTCCACAGCATTACCTGCACATCTGAGCCGTCTCGGACATCCTGATGTACCAGTAGTCTAATTTCTTACTTCTTCTTTTTTTGACTTCTGCCTCTTCTTGTCTGCTGTATTTATCTCATGTGGCAGACATGCTGGGGAATCTGATCAAATCCATTTGCACTTTGTTATCAGGTGTTGCAGCCTCTGGGCGTGCTGCTGCTGCAAGACTGGGATAGGTGGAGCAGCGATGGTATCTGAGGAAGGGGGTGGGGTTAGGGGGTGGAGACAGTCAAAAGTATTATGGTATGCATTTTGGCTTACATGGTAATCTGACCCTGCCTGTAACCCTCCTCCCTCCCTCCTCCTCCACCACCTGCCCCCTCCTTGTATCTCCATGGTGACCAACAGCACAGGGAGCACCATATGGTCTGTATCCCCGTCCTTCCTCCTACCCCCTCCTTTTCCTTTTTGCCTCAAATGATATTATTATCATTATGTGATATGCAATTCTGTGATTGTGCTGGTGGTGGTGTTGTGTACCGGGGGTTGGGAGGCGTTCAAACCGTGCGAGGTTTCTGCCAATAGCTGCCCCAGTATCCTTCACAGTTGGTGATTGTGGGATGTTACCCCACACCATCTCACCTCCTCCCCAAGTACACACATAGACACTGTGTCCATAGTCAGGGAGAGAGGTGTGGGAGGAAAAGATCTGAAACCGAGGGGAGGAGGAGAAAAGAGGGACAAAATGGAGAGAAAGAAAGACAGAAGTTATTTTTTAAAGAGTAGATTTCTTTGTAGCCGGACGGTGTAGGAGGATGGCGACTGAGGGCTACTCTCGGCAGCCAGGCGGGACAGAAAAGGCCAAAGGAGAGGAGGCGGAGATGGCGGGGTGAAAATGAAGGTGTGCTGGGTCAAGAGGCGACTGTAGATCCACTGTAAGAAAAGAGACCAGAGAGAGAGAGAGAGGGAGAGAAGAGGCAGAGAGGACAGCTTGAACTGGGTTAAAAGCCACAGTGTCAGGGCAGTGCAGCTTAATATGCTAGCATGAATAATTTGTCAGCTGATTCTCCTCCTTCTTCCTTCATAGATTAAAATCACTTAAAAATGGTTCTAGATGCCCAGCTTTGTAGGAAGAAAATGAGCGCAATACGTGTTTATGCGCATTGAAACATCATACTTAGAGTAAGCCTTTATCCCCAGTAATAGTTATCTCACCACAGTACAAAAACTGGCATTTTATACTGTCAAAGTTATTCTTGTAATGAGTGAATAATACACACTCACCTTGAAATTACCACCAGCTATCGTGCTTGCAAGTTTCCCTCCAAACCAGTTATTCCTCTTTCTATTCACCACAGTGCACAGTGTGTGAGTCAAATGTGTATGGACACTACCACTACTTGGGGTCGTTGTTCATGGTGTGAGCTTGGTTCTGTTTAGACAATAGGCCCGTCCACTTTTGGCAATCCCCTGAGCTCAAACCAAGTCAAACAACCCAGACTTTATCACTCCAGCACATCAGCATCAGCGACCAGCTACTATCATAGCCCGTGTTCACTGAAAACAATGATTACATGTGAAAAACAGCACGTCTCATTCATTTCAACAAGACAGCTGCTGTGGTCTGACACGAGGCTCCATAGCGTCAACAGAACTCTGAACCTGGCTCAACATCTGCTGCAACACAATGCAACATCATCCAACAGGCGTCCTGTGTCTGCCAGTCAAATCACACATGCACCCTCTTGGTAGGAACTGCTCTTACGTAAACGGTGTATTTCTCATATCTCGTCAATAACTTTCAGGCTATAAAATCCCGTCTCATATATTAAGTCTGGAGTGTTACTTGCAATGAGTATTTTATTATACTCCTTGAATTTTTCCATCATTTGAGATGGTTAGTTGGTTAAGATTAGAGCCTAACAGGCCTATAGGTTTTGAGTATAAACACTATATAGTTTTACCTATATTTGTCATTTCTGTGGACGTTGCATGAGTCTGCCCTTTGAATACAGGTTCCAATGTGGAGTTTCTGTCCACACACTTTTGTACATACTGAATTATGGCTGGCATGACGCTGCTGAATTTGTTGTTTTGTTTTTTTTTTACAGATTTGCGGGTATTTCGGGCTTGGCATCAGCAGAGCAATTCGCCCTGCAGTGCTGCAACAACAGCGCGTAACTCACTCTGTTGCTTCACAGGCCCCCTAAAACAGAGCTCCCCATTAGCTGACATGTACTGTTTATTTCCCGACAGTAGAATGTCATTCAAGCCTCTCTGCGCACCTAAGCACAAACAGGTCGTTTGCCCCAAGTCTGGCTATACTAGACAGTCAATGAGTGAGGAAAAAACTGTCCTGGAACCCAGGCGATTTCCACCATTGACTACCTGTCCATTCCAAGCAGCCCTGCTAGAGCAAGCCAGTCTGTGTGTGTGTGTGCATGTGTACAATGTGAACAGCTTAACTCAGCTGTTGGCTTGGCTCTTGCACTTCTAGGAGCTCCTGTTTTGATTTTTGAGGGCTGCAGACTTGAAGGCTTTGGCTAGATTTTGACCGTGACCTCCATCGGTGGTCACTCACTGGAGGTCGAGCACCTGACTTTTTAACCTCACACTGGCCTAAACACAAGACTTTTTTTCTTTTCTTTTCTTTTTTTTTTACCTTCCTGGCCTCCATGTACTTGATGCAAAACTCACCCTGATGGTGAGTCATGCATTTTAACAAGTTATACTCTTCAGCTGATAATCATCATAATGGGGTTACATCTAGGTGCCCACTTTTACATCTGAGCCCCAGGGTGCGCAAGGTGGTTATCCAGCTGCTTGCATCCATCCTGTGCACAGTCTTTGCTTGGCCAGGCTCATATACAGTACAGTGCCTGCGCATACATGCAAACATGCACACTCTCCAAGTTAAGCACAGTCATATGGCACACGTTGCCATGTGACAGCTTTCCCCTTCCCCTCTTCTCTCTCTCTTTTGGGTTATGTGGCTGCTGTGGATATCATTACTGTATGGGATGCCACACGGGGGGTCTGGGAGGGGGGTGCGTCTCCCACGTAACCGTGGTTGCTGAGGGGGGGGTGGGTATGTGTGTGTGGGGGGGTTGGTGTGCATGGGAGGAGATGAGGAGGACTATGGAAGGGAGGGGTGGGGTTGGCTGGCCTGGTCTGTACGTTTGCAGGTAACTATGCAGAGTGGGGAGGTGACCATTGTGTGTACATGTATATGTGTGTGTGTGGCAAATTAACTGTGGAGGAGGGGATGTGCCAGGATGCCTGCCCTGATCTCTTTAACCTGTGCCTTATAAATTAATATAGTGTGGGGAGAAAGGAGACAGTGTGCTGCCTGGCTGGGAAATATATTTAAATTGTATGAATACCGTTACCTTAACAAAAAAGAGCTCCCAAGTATTGATTGAGACACAAACTGAGCCCGGAGTTACTGTTTTTGGAAGCTGTGTGGAATCAAGTTGTGAGTATGTCAGTTTTTTGGTTTTATTGTTTGTGGATTTACTTGAGTCAGGATGAGGTGGTCGGGGTGAGACAGCCTCTGATGCCGGTGTTGTTACACTGAGATATTTTACGGTTCGATATCATTGTTGTGAGAGCGGCTCGTTTCTTTCTCAAATCTGAACCTGGCCGCCGGTCAAGCTCGGTTAGCACGCATGCTAATGGGACGGAAACTAACGATAGTGGCAAGATGGCATGTCAGCTGAAGGCAGAGATGGAGTGAGTGAGGGTGCTAATCTTTGTTTGCTGCCCAACTTGATAGCCAGTCAAAGTTAGATTTATTGTCCAGGAAAAGCCCATGTGGTGGGTGTTTGTGTCGCTCGGTGTTTTACCGGGTGCTGTGTTTTTTAATGCTCTTTAGTGCTATATATTCACTTCCGTTTTCTTTTTTTGTTCTTATTTCCCTGGCCGGCTGCCCTCTCCTAACTACACAACACACACCACGACCTGGGCAGACTCTGGCTGGGTCACAACTCTGGATTACCCTACAAACCAATAACTTTATTTAGTTAGCTAAACTGTTAGCTAACTAAATAGAAAGTTTTTCTGCTGTCCGCTATGTCTGGAAGCGAGGATGACAGAGATGATTACGGAGCCCCCGAGGACCGGTTAATGCACGGTAAGACAAGGCTCATTTGTTAGCTAAAATTGCTAATGTTCACCCTGGTTGTAGGCTAGCATGAGCAGATGTTTTTTGACATTCATATCAATCATGTTTCATTAGCAACGCGCTAACTACTAGCCAGTCGATGCTGCTAACTACCGGTTAGCTAACGTTAGCGGCAAAATTAGCAAGCTCTCGTTTTTCGCGGCTGCTCTGCTGTTGAACATCACTTTAAAAAAAAATCGCAGTTTTTACCCCCAAACCGCAACCACGGGCGGCATGGCTGATAGTTGCATTGTCGTGAAGTCACGCCGACTAACCGGCATGTTCCCGGGGCCTAACGTTAGCCAGCTACCGGTATTTTTTACGTGTCGATGATGACAAGATGGAGGCAGCCAGTTAGCTTGGAAGCTGGCGGATGACGTTCTGTAGCATTCCCCTCCTCATGGCCGGCGCCTTCGGTTTGATTGTGGGGAGAAAAAGTAAAAAATAATCATGTGTAGTAAAAAGATAAATAAGATCCAAACTACTTATTTTATCGTCTCAGATACATACTAGCTTTCACATGCTGGTGTGGCCGAAGATTGCATTGTTTACAGTTTGTATGAATCAGACGAGGACGCGCCGCGTACACGGTGGAAGCATTGAGAACAAATAGTCCTGCAAGTTCGATTCAAGTGGCTAAAACCGACTGAAATACTCAAATGTATTAATCAAATAACCCCAACTTTAGATAAATCTGACATGTGATGCTGTATTAACAAAACAGTATGTAAACAAAGAGCAGGACCCTGCTGTAAAATGAAGAGAGATGGTGATGTCTTTGTGTTTCTCATTTTAATTGACAATCCTACCAAAATTCATAGTTTTGTAATCTTGTAATATTAGTTACAGCAACTAGAAATGCATATAGACTCTGCAGCGATGGGAGGAAGTACTAACGTAAATGTGTTATTACCACACTGTAAAAATACTCTAAGCAGAAGTCATGGATTGAAAATGTTACTTAAGTAAAAGTGTGTGAATACTATCAGGAAACTGTAATTAGAGTATTGAAAGTAAAAGTAATCAATAGGACTGCAACAAACAGTTATTTTCTTTGTTTATTATTTTTTGTTTTGTCTGTAAAATGCCAGAAAATACTACAAAACCCCCCCTGTCATAATTTAACACCAATCAAGCTGACCCCTTTAGATGTCTTGTCATATTCCTTTTACTATCATGTTTGGCAAAGGAAAGTCATTGATTAAGTGACTATTCATAGCAGTTCTAGTATTCAATGCATTAAAATGTCATCTGTGAGTGTTACATATATACTACATTACATCATTTGGTTATTATTAAACAAATATAAAATGTTAGCAGCATTTTACTGTTGTTGCTAGTTTTCAGTTTACACCATTTAAACTATAGTACAGCATTTAATAATTATTGTCATTTTGAGTCTATATCCTGGTTATTTTCCCAATTAATTAATTAATTATCTGGTTTGCATGAACTCTTTTTTTATGATTTACTGTAAGTCTGACTCGAGTCAAAGTCTTAAACCTGCAGCTCTGAGCTCCGTTTACCAAACACATTTTAAAGCTAAGATGATGACTACTCCAACTGGACTAAGATCATCTTTATCCCCAGATACTTACACTACCACAGTATTCACAAGGACCCTCAGTATGAGCTCTTGTTTTCTTTTAACAGTGTTTAGATTGGATTCAAGTTGTGCACCCGCCCACATACACACAGCTCCGCCTCCTTTATATGACCTAAAAAGCTCATCACATTAAGGCTTCTTCTTTACCAGGTGCATCTTAATGGCAGCTTGCCATTTACTTTTTTTTTTTTTACCATAGTCAATTACTTTAATTACTTTTACTGTGAGCGCCATACCACTTCACTTTGAGCCACTGAGGCAGAGCCAGACACTGGACTGGGATCCTCTCTGTCATAATAGCTGCAGGAGTGTGGTCCAGTATAATGACTAATCAGTTGTAAATTTCAGTGTTCACCAATGGAATAAAATTGATTTGCGTTAACCCCCCCCTCCCCTCCTGAAGACAACTTGTAAAACTGCGTAGTAACCTACACCACCAGCTTATCCTCTGCTTGTCCTGGTTGTCAGGACTCCTGATGGTTTTTATTCCAGCCATGTAATCAAGGTATTTTATACTTCCTGACATCAGGTGAATGTGGTTACAGCCTGGCAGGGGTTGGAAAGAGAGCTAAATTATCCTGCTTAAGTAGGACCTGTGTTTCCTGGCTTGTATAAAAAACCAAAAAGGTAACAGTTAGCTGATCATGGAAATATGAATAAGCCCTGTCAATCAATACTAAGCATATTTATTGACACTGCAAAAAGTGATGATTGTCTTTGTGCGCAATCTTAAATGGAAAATCCTCCTAATTGAGCCATAATCTGTAAGTACTCAACCAAAAATCTAAATAAGCAAAGCTGAAACACAGATTTAAAAAGATAAACTATGAGACCTTAAGAGAAGCTGCTCAATGACAGCCATTTGTTTCCTTGTTGATTTGGCAAATCGAGTAAACACACCGAACCACAGCCAGAATTTACCAGCATGCGGCTGGTGTTTTGTTTCTGGCAGGATATGTAAGCGACTGCTGATATGCATGCTATTTTCACGGCTCAAATACACTGACACACAGTCACTCCTCTGTGTATCTTAACCGTGAAATGTCTCCTCTGGCCTGAATTGTAGACGATGACGAGGAGGAGATCTCGGAGAGTGAGACCCCGAAGGTGAAGAAGAAGAAGAAGGCCAAGAAGAGCAGAGAGAGTAAGGGCAGCAAGAGGCGGTCGCGCAGAGAGGTATGTGTGTGTGTGTAGTCACTAAATGTAGCTATACCCCAAAAGTAAGAAAAACATCTTAAGAATATGACACATCTCTTTCATCCCATTCCCAGTTCAGATGCTGTGCTAAATGGAAACCAGGAACAAACGATTAAAACCCAGGCACGATTAGTTTAGCTTCACACGCAATAAAAGGAATGACTGTGCTTTCATAATCTCCTCATGTAGGCAAAACAACCAGCAAAGTCAGATATGCTGGGAAGAAGTAAAATGGATAATGAATTGCACAGTGAAAAAGTTGCATACGGTAAAATTTAATACACAGAACATATGTTTCATTACTGTGCACCTGACATGCAAAGAGTGCACTTGAATCACAGTGATGGATCAGTTTCAATGTCCCTCTCTTATTATTTGTTTGCTGACTGCCACCTGCACTCTCCTTGTTCCAGGAGTTACCCATCAGCTCCCCAGAGCCCATGGACATCGGCGGGGTGGAAGAGGCAGAGGAAGGCGGCCCTGCCCAGCGCTCAGACAGCGAGGGCAGCGACTACACTCCAGGACGCAAGAAGAAGAAGAGAGCCAGCAGCGGCAAGGAGAAGAAGAGGAGCAGTGCCGGGACCGACCGGAGCGCCGCCAAGAAGAAAGACCCAGAGCCAGAGGAGGACGAGGACGACGACGATGACGACAGCCTGGTAAGGAAAGCCAGGCAGATGATGAATATGAGTGTGTCGGGGTGTTTTGGGACCAGCAGTGTTATGTTTTAGTGAAGTTCCTGATGATCAAGATCTGAAAACTTTGGCCAAAGAATCAGGCAGGAAGTATTTATCTCCTGCAGGAGCTGAAAAGCCCCATAAGCATTTACTCTGACTAAAGTAAAAGAATTGAAAAGAATTTGTAAAAGAATAGTTGGTGAATCAGTTGTCAAAGACATTATACATAAATATATATAAGTATGGAGTGATTGTGGCTTGTTTTATTTTGGATTACTGCACAGGTCTGGTTCTGTGTAATGCTGGACTTCACTCTGGAACAACCATACCACTGTGCAAATTAAATGTGCGTGATATTTTTGGTGCGTTTTTCCTGTTGTTCCAATTGGTCATTGAGTTGTGTAATCTATCCCAGCGAGCATCAATTTGCATTAATGTTAAACTATCTATTACATGGTAGTGATGCAGGTTGAGTTGAAACGTCTGCGCTACACAACCTCATAATAACAAAAATACAGTTCAGGCAAAAATAAAACGTTGTCTAGTGGAGATTTCAGGGTCCTCTGATTCTCATAATGTACATGATGAATGGACACCACTGTGCTGTCTGTGGTAAATCACATTGTACAGCATCATTTGCAAAATTTACTGTAATGTGAAGCATATGTGAGTTAAAGTAAATGGACCAAAACATGCAAAACCACAGGTATGGTTCTTTTAAAGTGTGTTATAAAAAATCTAATGAAACATCATGAAATGAAGCTTGCAGTTCTCGGCATTAATGCAGCCAGAGGTCGACCTTTTTGTTGGGTTAATCATCTGCAGTGTGGTCCAATTTCTAAAGATGCTGTCTTAACTTTTCTAACCGTCCTTTCTTTGGTGCACGATTAGCAGCTATTGATTGTGTACCTGTGATGGAGTCGGTCATGGTTTGACAAACAGAGATGTTATATGAGAGATGGTTAAACAAAGAGCTGCGTCTGGTGCCGTCGGCCAATAGGGGGCCTTGTAGTTAATGACACTTATGCAAGGGGGTGGCGTGGGGTGTGTAAGTGTGTGTGGGTGTGTAAGGCATATATGCTGTTACCATGGCAACCCCACCTAGTGCCGCAGCGCAGTGCGCTCTTGACCCTTTTTTTCCTTTTTGGTTAGATAAACACATTTTGATTCACTGGCCGAGCCGCCCTCCATCCAGCCTGAAGCTCGTTTCTGTAAGACGAAGAAATGGGAAGCAGGCTGGAGGAGGAAGGTGCAGGGTTGAGGTGGTGTACAGGGGCATAAACAGCGCAAGGAAAACCAAGTGTTTTCATCAAACTGGTGGTGGCTTAAATCAACCTCTGTGGTCATCGGCTCATGGCCTTCAAAAAATCTAAAAGAAAGTGGTTTTATCGGCCAATGTATTTCCAAGAAACAGGCAACAGGACAATGGAAATAGAGATGCTTTATGACTGAAAATCTATCAGCAATTATTCTGACAGTTGATTTAAGTCATTTTTCAAGTAAAACTAACAAACATTTAGTTGTTCCAGCTTCTCTATTGTGAGGATTTGCTGCTTTTCTTTGCCATGTGTGGTTGTAAACTCAATATATTTGGGCTGTTGGTTAGATAAAACAAGACGAGGACGTTACCCTCACCTCTGGTAAATTCTGATTGTTTTTTGTTTGTTTGCTTTTTAAAACCAAACAGGTAATCAGTGGAGAAAGTAATAAACAGGTGAAACAATGAAACAGTAATGGCAGCCTGAGTTTGAGCATTTGTTTGCTTTGATAGTTTGACATCAGAAGTGAAAGTTGGACACAAGGACCAAAGTTTGAACTGATGATTATTTTCACTATCAGTAAACATATCTTTATATGATTTCATCCAAGACTAAAGAAATGAAAATATGAAATAAAAGATTTAGAAACGGAGAAAATCAGCGAATCCGAACAAATTAAAAGCTAAAACCACCAACTCCTCAATCACTAATCAGTTGCCATTGGGGGATGAATTAACAAATTAAATGTATTGGTACCTAATTAATAACCATATCATTAAGCCAATTATTGTAACTAGTGTGGTGGGTAAATCCTAATTGATTTGTCAAAGAGTGTTTTTTTGTGGCATTTGCTGGCTAATTTCAGACCTTCTTCACCAACCACTCGAACCTCTTAACTGTGCAGTTGTGGTCTGACAGAGTCAATGAAATTGTTTAAAAATGAAAATGCTCACTTGTTTTTTCAAATGAAATCCACTTGAAGTGGAAAGACTGCTCTGCAGCAGATAACTAAAGCATCTTTGACATAATGATTTTGTATGTGTGAGGGTAAAATAATGCAGTGGGGCCTTGAATAAGAGGTTCTAGCTGATGTGCAGGGAGGGAGGGACAAAAGTCTTTTTTGTAAGAAGTGTTTGGCTTTTGTGATGCACAAGAACCCAGCACTACTTTTTACAGCCTCTATGTGAAGCTGTGTAGTTTAGTACACAGCCACAGCTCCACACTGAAAATCACAGCTGGTGCCACATGTTGGTCACTTGTTCTGTGCGTGATCAGTCAATGCTGTAATCATCCAGCTACCTACAAATTAGAATTAGTTTGTTGTGAGTAATAATGTTCAGAGAGACACTTGGCAGCAGTCATGCTGTCTTTTTTAGCACATATTGAATAGTGGCAGCACCGCTCTGTACATGTTAGGGCTTGTCTGCTAAACCAGGTTGTCCACCACACACTCTGGTCATGTAATCAATTGATCAGATTAGTATTGATTGCTCCTCGTTTACTGAGTTAAAATGGTCTTGAGAAAACAGCCAGTGTAGTGTTTTCAGAATCTGAGGTTCAGTGGCAAGAAAAAGTAAGTGAACCCTTTGGAGTTATCTGCTTTTATCTGTAAATTTGTTAGAAATTAGTTGTTTTTGTCAAATATTCACACTGTAGGTTGGAAAAGGTGCAAATCCCTCTGCTAATGACATCAAGAGTCAGGACGCAGCAAACCTGGAGTCTAGTAGATGAAACCAGATTGGAGGGGTGGCTTAGAGCCACTGTGACTTATAAAAACATCCTCAGAAGAGTTATGATCTGGAATTGTTGATTTCCATGAAGCTGGAAATCCTGAATGTGAAGAACAGTGGAGGGAGCATCGTGATTTGGGGCTGGACGGGGCGACTGGAAGAGCTTGTTTGTTGTTGTTGTTGCCAAAGGAGGTTCGACCAGTTATTAAATTCAAGGGTTCGCTTACTTTTTCCATCAGCACTGTGAATGTTTAATGGGTGTGGTCAGAAAAAGACATTGTAGTTGTTTGTGTGTTATAAGCTTAAGCACACTGTGTTTTTTATGTGTGACTTAGATGAAGATCAGTTCATGTTTTATGACCAATTAATGATGAAAACCAATCAAAGGGTTGACTCACATTTTTCTTTCCACTGTCTACGTACTGTATGTGGCTGTTTTTAGACACTAAGCACTGTAGACGGATCTTACAGCTGCTGTACTGTTTGTATAATGGTATTTGTCAGCAATTTCAGAAAGTTTTAAATAGATGAGGGTTTAATTTAGTGTTTTTTACCCTCAGGTTATTTATTCTTTTCTTTTTTAATGTGTTATGTACGCATTTGTTTTTGGTTTTATTTCAGAATTACAATCCCATAAACCTTTCAGGCAGCTTTTTTTTAAGATGAAGAAGGGTTTGGTGTTGGCTAAGTTTTCAGAGTGTCTCACCTGTGACGATTCTTTACCTGCTGATGTGATTCCTGAAGCTCATTGTTTTTGTGTTTCCGGTAGGAGCCAAAGTCTTCATCCCAGCTGCTGGATGACTGGGGTATGGAGGACATCGACCACGTCTTCACCGAGGAAGACTACCGCTCTCTGACCAACTACAAGGCCTTCAGCCAGTTTGTCAGGTAGATGCACACATTTGCACACACAAAGCTGATAATGTCCCAGAAAAACCCACAGTATTGAGCAGAAATACAGGCAGACGTACCAGGGAACTTAACAAGTTTGATTATAAGTCTTTTTTTTTTTTTTTTAATTACTGTTCAGTTGCTGTTTTTTTATCTACTTTTATGGCAGAAGTAAAATGTTCAGATTCCCTTGTCTCCAGGCCCCTAATCGCAGCCAAGAACCCCAAGATCGCCGTGTCCAAGATGATGATGGTCCTGGGCGCCAAGTGGCGCGAGTTCAGCACCAACAACCCCCTGAGGGGAGCAGCTGCTGCCAATGCCGCTCTGGCCACCGCCAACGTACCTGCTGCTGTTGACACCATGGTGGCAGAGGTCGCCCCAGCTGCTGCTGCACCTCCAGCCCCAGCAGAGTCTCAGCAACCCCCTGCACCGCCGCTACGCAAGGCCAAGACCAAGGAAGGCAAAGGTACAGTAGGCAGTAGGGGTCAGAACAGAGCCTGAAATATCAAAGCTGGGTTTGGATATCACAACCAGATATCACATGCCTGTATATGTGTAGGAGTTTTCACACAACAGGCCAAATAGTTTTGTGGTGTGGATGTCAGGCTGCTCTCTATCTTTATTCTCTTTTGGATGAGCGTGTGACGTTTGCGTTTTCTGTTTCGTCCTGTAGGTCCCAACGCCCGCAAGAAGTCAAAACCTGCGCCGAAACCACAAGAGAAAAAGAACAATGCCAAGACCAAGAAAGTGGCTCCTCTCAAAATCAAACTGGGAGGCTTCAACAGCAAGAGGAAACGCTCATCGGTAGGAAACCATTTCATCTCTCTGTCCCATGTTTCTCACATCCACTTGGGGTTTTAAACACAGCTGGAAATTTTGTGTGTGTGTGTTCAGAGCGAGGAGGATGAGCCTGACGTGGACAGCGATTTTGAGGACGGCAGCATGAACAGCGTCTCTGTCTCTGAGGGATCAAACAGTCGCAGCAGCCGCAGCAAAAAGAAGCCGTCCAAGAGCAAACCCAAGAAGAAGAAAGGTACGTCTGCATGTTCTGAGTGTGTGAGACTGGGCTAAGATGTAGCCTCTGCACTTAAATGTTTTACATTGAATATACAGTCATTTTTCTAATAATCTGCTGGAGGTGACACCTTTACGCTGGATGTTTCACCTGGTGACTCACAGTCGGAGCTCTACCTGTGGAGCTGTAAGCAGCTGCAGGTAGAGGCCTACAGATTGAAAATTGCAGGTTAAGTACACAGTGGTGAATAGTAATGGCTGTGTGCAGGGTAAGGCATTAAAAGTCTGTGGAATGCACAACAACACGAGGAGGTGTATGCACACACACAAACACACACATTAGTCACTGCGACTGAGTCAGCGCAGTTTGGTATATTTAGAAGGACGACATCTTGGTCTGGGTTGTCGCCTACCGATGCATCCTCTGTAGCAGCTGTCACAAGACCGAAGCTGCGCTCAAAACGACGTCACGGATGAATTCAGG
The DNA here is from genome assembly GCA_033238685.1 of Lates japonicus. Classification (NCBI taxonomy): domain Eukaryota; kingdom Metazoa; phylum Chordata; class Actinopteri; family Centropomidae; genus Lates; species Lates japonicus. The sequence continues at coordinate 8,084,295 of BRZM01000037.1, read as the reverse complement.
CAACTGGCAACTGGAGTCCTTACTTAGATGCAGCTGGTTCAGTGTGGAAATCCTTTAAACTGTAGTTCTGGTGTTTTGTTTAGTCTGTGAGGAGTTTAGGTGAAAAGTTGGGGTTTGCTGTTCAACATTCAGCCCTTTGAAATCTGCCAAAACATACACAGTATGTTGTGTTGCTTTCCAAAACAAGTTTAAGCTTTATTTAGCCTTGCATAATGTACATCTGTGAAGGTCTAGAAAATGTTGAGGGATGAGTGTTAAGGATCAGTTTTACCCCCCATAAAATGGATATCTCTATTTTTGCAGTGAAACCTTTCAATTTCAGTCTGTTGGTGCTATTGAGGAAATGTGTTCATGAGGGGAAAAAGTGACTCATTGAGTGGGTTTTCCTCTGACAAACAACATAAACACAAAGCAGAATGACATAAATGCAGAGTCTGGATTACAGCACACATCACATCCGGTGTCTCAGCTGAATGTCAGATGGTGTTTTGTTTTGTTTTTAAAAAAAGTGTTTTTCCCTCCTCATCAGAAGCAGAGGATGGTGACGGCTACGAGACGGACCACCAGGACTACTGTGAGGTTTGCCAGCAGGGTGGAGAGATCATCCTGTGTGACACCTGTCCCAGAGCGTACCACATGGTCTGCCTGGATCCTGACATGGAGAAAGCACCAGAGGGCACCTGGAGCTGCCCGCACTGTGTAAGCTCTCTTATGTTTTAACCACCGTACTGACTCTCTTATCCCCAGCCACTTAAAAGAATTCTCCAATTAAAGTAATTTTACAACCAAACTACCTTCATAGGCTGCTGTCAGCTTGGATTAACAAGATCCCCGCAAAAGTAGTAGCAGTAGTAGAAAAACAACTGCAGACAAATCCGATATTGTTGCGGTGAAAGAGTTTGAAATATAAAATATGAAATGGTCATTTCTGACTCCCTCAATCCCAGGAGAAGGAGGGCATCCAGTGGGAGGCCAGGGAGGAGGGCTCAGATGGCGAGGAGGACAACGGCGAGGCAGGAGAGATGGAGGAGGACGACCACCACATGGAGTTCTGCAGGGTCTGCAAAGACGGAGGAGAGCTCCTCTGCTGCGACTCGTGCCCCTCGTCGTACCACATCCACTGCCTCAACCCGCCGCTGCCTGAGATCCCCAACGGAGAGTGGATCTGCCCACGCTGCACGGTGAGTCGCCCACGGTCGCTGGGGTCAAATGGCGTGATCGATGTGAGGTTTGACCTGTCACAGTCGCAAGAGTCGAGAAAATCTGCTGAACCTGGCAAAGTTTCTACATCGATCCAGTGGATATTTCTGCTCTCTGCTCAGCATGTCTTGATTGGAAAAGGTTTTTATTGATCCATTAGATGTTGCGTGCTTGTTTAGGTCAGTGGTTAAAAAAACAATCATGGTTTCATTCTACAGCCAACTCAAGAAACCAGAGTGGAGGTGGGATTTAACAGCATCTTTTACCACATCTTTGGATGCAGCTAAATGGCTTGTCATGTTTTCAACTTCATGATCAGAGAAATACAACAATATTGTGGAGTTTTGAGAATTTTTCAGTTTGATTCAATTAATCATTTCAGTAATTTGTTTTCTAATGTGAGGATTTGCTGACTTCTGTGTTTAATATGATGAATGTAAATTGGATATCTTTGGGGTTTGGGTTGTTGTTGTTTGGATAAAGATACCTGAAGGCAGAACTATCACTATCTACTCATCTGAGAGTTGATTGTTTAATCTAATATCTGAAAACAGTGAAAAAGGTTGAGTTTTGTCCAACTACAAGTCCAAAACTCAAAAATATTCAAGTTGCAAAGTTACAAAACAGAGCAAAGCAGAAAATCATCTCATTTCATAAACAGGAATATTCGGATCATCCAAAAAAAATTGATTTTCTGTTAACAGATGAAATGTTTCAGCTCCACAATGAAGTGCTCTGACTTATCTCTGGCAAGTCAAAGAGGTTATTGCACTTTCCATTAGATAAAAACTCTCAGATGACTCACATGTTACCACAACACCTCTTTTTTTGTTGTCTGTGATTAAATAAACTAAACAGTTTATTCTAGAAGTCTTAAGTAGATTTTTAGAGTAAGAAAAAAAGGATAAACAACCAATAACTTTTTTCACTCTTCTTCCAGTGTCCACCCATGAAAGGAAAGGTCCAAAAGATCCTGACTTGGCGGTGGGGTGACCCCCCTTCTCCCACACCAGTCCCTCGCCCCCCAGACCTTCCAGCAGACGCCCCCGACCCCGCCCCGCTGGCAGGGCGGCCGGAGAGGGAGTTCTTCGCCAAGTGGTCGAACATGTCGTACTGGCACTGCTCCTGGGTCACAGAGCTCCAGGTGTGTGGAATACACACATGCACACAAGTTAAGTACTGCATTTGATCCTGTTTTATATGATATGATTGTAAATTTTCCCTCTTTGCACCCCCACCACCCCCACCACCACCACACACACACACACACACACACTAGCTCGAGCTCCATTGCCAGGTGATGTTCAGGAACTACCAGAGGAAGAACGACATGGACGAACCGCCGCCCATCGACTTTGGCGACGGAGAGGAGGACAAAAGCGTTAAGAGGAAGAACAAGGACCCCATGTACGCACAGTTGGAGGAGAAATACCTCCGCTTTGGGATCAAGTTTGAGTGGCTGATGATCCACCGCATCCTCAACCACAGGTCAGCACACACTCGAAACACACTCATTTTGACTCATCTGCCAAACATGAAAATAAGTAAAATTAAAGTGAACTTTTTCTTCTCTCTCTGCTGTGTTTTCCAGCGTGGACAGGAAGAATAACGTCCACTACCTGATCAAGTGGAGAGAGCTGCCGTACGACCAGGCGACCTGGGAGGCCGAGGACATGGACGTACCTGAGTTTGACCCCTACAAGTTGCAGTATTGGAACCACAGGTGAGACACAGTCTGCGCAGCACTGTCAAAACTGCAGCCTCAAACAACACACACTGCTCTCCTAACTGTGTGTGTTTCTTTCCAGAGAGCTGATGATGGGAGAGGAGGGGAGACCCGGGAAGAAGATCAAGGTGAAAGGACGAGTTAAGCGGCCGGACAGGCCTCCTGAGAACCCTGTTATAGATGTAAGTCCTGGCTGTGTTCATATTGGTGTTGGTGTTGGAATAAATCATTTTTTGAATCTGAAGTCACCACCAGTTGTTGCTCTGTGACAGTGTTTAAGGATTTTGACAAACTTAATTTAAATCTCAGACAGTCCTGTGTTTATAAATCTGCTCCTTGTTTCTGTTCTCAGCCGACTATAAAGTTTGAGCGTCAGCCAGAGTACCTGGACAGCACAGGCGGAACACTGCACCCCTACCAGCTGGAGGGTCTGAACTGGCTGCGGTTCTCCTGGGCTCAGGGCACAGACACCATCCTGGCCGACGAGATGGGTCTGGGAAAGACGGTCCAGACCGCCGTCTTTCTCTACTCACTCTATAAAGAGGTGGGTGCCTGTGAGATACTGGGTTATGTTTGTTTGCTGTAAAGATGTGTGTTACACTCACTTCTTTTCAACTAGTTTGTTTGAAACGAGCTGCTAAATGAGCTCAGCACATATATTAAAAGTGAGTTTACATTTTAAGTTTGTTTTTTGGGGTTTTTTTTCAAGGAATTTAATTAAATTAGTTTCATTTTTAGCTTAGAACTAATTATGTGTGTGACATTGGAGCTGTCTATAAGTAGCTGTCGTCCTATTGGCCGGGGACCATCCAGCCATTTTGTGTAAGTCAGGTGAAATCTGACGACATTAAGTTGGATCTCAAACAGTAAACATTCACAGACACTGATCATGTGTGTGACTGCTGCCACCTAAAGGTGGGAGGCCAGAATACACTTCCTGTCAGAGCAGCAGGAGATCTTGTTGCGGTTTTGAATATGAATTGATGATTTTTAAACTAAATGTGTTTGTTTTTCACACTGAATTTACTCCCAGGCATTTTGTTTTATATATATATATTTTTAAATGTAGTGAAGTTCAAAACTGGGGGAGATGTTGCATCACAGATTACTCTAACTCACGACACGACATCTGGATCTTTTTTGTATAAAAATTAGAATGAAAACATGAGCAAGTTGATTCACTTAAAAAGTTTTTAGAGCAATTTTGCCATCACTCTCTTCAGAAGTCAGTGTCACTTCAGCCTATAGACTAATATTCAGACAGAAACTGTTGAGCTGACTTCTTCTCCACCTCCAGGGTCACTCTAAGGGGCCGTTCCTGGTCAGTGCCCCGCTCTCCACCATCATCAACTGGGAGAGAGAGTTTGAGATGTGGGCGCCCGACATGTACGTGGTGACCTACGTCGGAGACAAAGACAGCAGAGCCGTCATCAGAGAGAACGAGTTCTCCTTCGAGGACAACGCCATCCGAGGAGGAAAGAAAGCCTCCAGGATGAAGGTGAGAGGAGAAGGTGGTGAAGGAAGACGGGAGTGGAGACAGAAAATCAGAACAGTTGGGGATTGGATGAAAATTCTTACATTTTTTTGTGTTGATTTCCTCCCAACAGAAAGACTCATCGGTCAAGTTCCACGTCCTGCTGACGTCCTATGAGCTGATCACCATTGACATGGCCATCCTGGGCTCCATAGACTGGGCCTGCCTGGTGGTGGACGAAGCCCACAGGCTGAAGAACAACCAGTCCAAGGTACAGAGAGACGGTGTCACCAGTGCTTTGGGTTTATTTTGTTCAACAGTCAATAAAGGAGAGAATAAAGAGCTCAGACACCATCCATGTTTTTTTTCTACTTTTCATCATACCTGAGATTATTACAAGATTATTTTGTCAGCTGCTTTTTCCAAGGTCAAGAACATTCGCAGAAATCTGAAGTTCCACTCAGCCTCAAACTGTTGTAAACATGATCTTTGTCTCCTCTGTTGTAGTTTTTCAGGGTGTTGAACAACTACCCTCTGCAGCACAAGCTGCTTCTGACTGGAACTCCTCTGCAGAACAACCTGGAGGAGCTTTTCCACCTGCTCAACTTCCTCACACCTGAGAGGTTCAGGTAGGCTCCAGATCCTTCACCTTTACTGCACTGAGGATTACAGGGAGGTTTCCTTTTGCCACAAGATAGAGTTATGTGAAACAAGCCTGGGAGTCAGTGAGGGTTTTGCATTTAACAAGCCTATCTTTGTGTAAGACAACTATGGTGAAAATTATTTAATGTCTGCATTTTAATTAAATCCTGAAACGACCTGGGAAAAATATTTAGACTCAAAAAATTATTGTTCACTGAAACAGCATTCTCTTGAGATCTAATGTTGATGAGTGATGCTGTTTTTAAAAAGCAGCTGTGGGCAACCTGTGGGAATTCGCAGCACATTCACAGCTGACTTCTATAGCTGCCATCAGCAGTGCGTGACTGTAGACTGTAAAGTGACTCCTCACAGTAACTCACATGTCTGTGTCTCCCTCTCCGTATGCAGTAACCTGGAAGGTTTCCTGGAGGAGTTCGCCGACATCGCCAAGGAGGACCAGATCAAGAAGCTGCATGACATGCTGGGTCCGCACATGCTCAGGAGACTGAAGGCCGACGTCTTCAAACACATGCCCTCCAAGACCGAGCTCATCGTCAGAGTGGAGCTCAGCCCCATGCAGAAGTGAGTCAGGAGGACACAGTTTGAGATGATCAGAAAGCTAAACGCACAAGAATTAGGTACAAACAGAGAGGAATGTGTGTTCTGTGTTTACAGGAAGTACTACAAATTCATCCTGACAAAAAACTTTGAGGCCCTGAACACCAAAGGAGGAGGAAACCAGGTTTCTCTGCTCAACGTCGTCATGGACCTCAAGAAATGCTGCAACCACCCCTACCTCTTCCCTGCGGCTGCCATGGTACGAAATGTGAAGAAGACAGCTGAAGACTGATTCTGTTTTTTGAGTCCACCCATAGCCAAACAAAACCATAACGTTTGATCGGTTACTCCTAACAGGAAGCTCCAAAAATGCCCAACGGGATGTACGACGGCCAAGCTCTAACAAAGGCTGCTGGGAAACTGCTGTTACTGCAGAAGATGATGAGGAAGCTGAAGGAGGGAGGACACAGAGTGCTCATTTTCTCTCAGGTACGACACCAGAGAGATGACTCGACTGGTTTTCTTTAAAGAACCCTCCACATTTTCCACACTGCACTCACGTGTAGTGTTTCATTTTCTCTCGTGTCCTGATTTTTCTCTTTTGAAGCGATCAGTCTCAATCAGATAAATATTTGCTATTGACCCTGATGCTTTCTTTACTGAGCAGACTCTCCCTTGATGGAGTCAACTGAAAACGGGGGCTTTAAAAAATATTCTCAGCTTTTCTTATTGAAGCATCTCCTGTGTGTTTCCCTGCAGATGACCAAGATGTTGGACCTGCTGGAGGACTTCCTGGAGAATGAGGGCTACAAGTACGAGAGGATTGACGGAGGAATCACAGGAGGGATGAGACAGGAAGCCATCGATCGCTTCAATGGTGAGACTGAAAGCACAGACACAAACTGCTCCTTTTCTGTGATTTAATCTTTGCTTCATCTTCTATTTTTCATCTTTTTTTCTCTCTCCCTTCCCTCAGCTCCTGGTGCTCAGCAGTTTGCCTTCCTGCTGTCAACGAGGGCCGGAGGTCTGGGTATCAACTTGGCCACCGCCGACACCGTCATCATCTACGACTCGGACTGGAACCCTCACAACGACATCCAGGTACAGGATGAGTGCTGCTGCTCCATCCTTACTTCACCCTGTTCTAGAAACACCTTATTTATCTACCCTCCTCCTCCGTGTCCAGGCCTTCAGCAGAGCGCATCGTATCGGTCAGAACAAGAAGGTGATGATCTATCGCTTCGTCACCAAGGCCTCTGTGGAGGAGAGGATTACTCAGGTAAACAGATTTTTGATTTGATTTTTGAGAGTTATGTTATACTTTAATTTTCTGAGCAGCAGTATTAACAAATCTTCCTCTGCGTTGCCTTCATTTATCCTCCCTCTGTCCAGGTTGCCAAGAAAAAGATGATGCTGACTCACCTGGTGGTCCGACCTGGTCTTGGATCCAAGACCGGCTCCATGTCCAAACAGGAACTGGACGACATCCTCAAGTTTGGAACGGAGGAGCTCTTCAAGGACGAAGGAGAAGGTGAAGGATAGATTAAGACTGGAACAGGTTGATCTGTTTGTAAAGTGAAAAGTGAAGATTTTCTAACTGATGTTTTGGATCTTTAGGTGAGAACAAGGAGGAGGACAGCAGCATCATTCACTACGATGACAAGGCCATCGACCGTCTGCTGGACAGAAACCAGGACGCCACGGACGACACCGAGCTGCAGAGCATGAACGAGTACCTGAGCTCTTTCAAGGTGGCTCAGTATGTGGTCAAAGACGAGGAGGAGGAGGTGAGCACCTGTAGCTGGTTGTAGTGTGGTGTGGTGGTGTATTTCCCTGCCCCTTCCTCCCTCTCTCTCATGCCCCGTTTCTCCATCGCTCCCTGTCGCTCAGGAGGAGGAGGTGCAGCGGGAGATCATCAAGCAGGAGGAGAGCGTGGATCCAGACTACTGGGAAAAGCTGCTGCGTCATCATTACGAGCAGCAGCAGGAGGATCTGGCCCGCAACCTGGGCAAAGGCAAACGTATCCGCAAGCAGGTCAACTACAACGACGGCTCACAAGAAGACAGAGGTGAGAGAGAATGACTTCTGTGTCAATAGTTAGCTGGTTTTTAAAGTGAGTTAAAAATGCACAAGCAGCTCTTCAAGAACTGCTGAAATAAAACATTCAACACCAGCTTTTGTCAATAGTCCTAGTTGCATAACAGGAGGTAAAAATAATCAACTTTCAGTTCAGAGGTTTTGTGGAAAGAGTTTTTCTCACAGCAGCTCAGCAGTGTAGATTTTAGAGTTCACCTCTTCCTGCTGCTGATGCAGTAAGGTCTTAGACAGCATGTAGGTTATGACCCTTCTGCTTTGGTCGATATATTGGTGCAATATAAAGGTGAAATCGCAGTTTGTGACCATCTGTGGCCTGTTGATCTTTAGTTGATATAGTGAAATAATTAGATGTTCTTCTTAAAAAACTCACTATTATAAAACTGACTATTATAAAACTGACTATTATATGCGAGCAAGTGGGTGAAAATTCCAGTTGAACATTAGAGGGGGTGAGACCTCACCGACACACACACACACACACTGTATGTCACATAATAACAGACTGTTGTGTGATGATTTATGACACTACAGCTGAGATGTGTGTGTTTGCACGTACACATCCGTTTTACAGCACGAGTGAGTCTCTTTATGTCAGGAGTCATTTAATTTATTTATTCATGAAACATGTAACCCTGATGACATTCCTCAACACAAAGAGCATCATGGGATTAATTCAGTGGTCAAAGTGAAGTCTTAGTGGGTTTAAAAACATCTCTCTGTATCTGACAGCTGACTGGCAGGATGACCAGTCTGATGGCCAATCAGATTACTCCGTGGCGTCTGAGGAGGGAGACGAAGACTTTGACGAGCGAACAGAAGGTAAGAACCACTGTTGTGTTTGTCTACAGAGGTACAGGACGTTGAACCGTGTATTATTCTTGTTTAATGAGCAGAATGCAGTGGTTCAGTGATGCAGTACGCCCACCTCGATGCACAGCGTCAGGTTTTATCTGTGTAATCACCACAGCTCGTTTCTCTCTGCAGCCAACTCTCGCAGGCCGAACAGGAAGGGCCTGAGGAACGACAAAGACAAACCGCTGCCCCCCCTGCTGGCCAGGGTGGGAGGCAACATCGAGGTGAGCAGCTCAGCTCTAGTCTGGGACCATTTGGTATCCCTCTTTCAAACAACTGTATTCCATGGTTTATAGTAACAAAAGGTTTTAAAGACTGATGATTTATCCTCTGCTGTTTCCCAGGTGTTGGGTTTCAACTCTCGGCAGAGGAAGGCCTTCCTGAACGCAGTGATGCGTTATGGGATGCCTCCCCAAGATGCCTTCACCACCCAGTGGCTGGTCCGAGACCTGCGAGGGAAATCTGAGAAAGAGTTCAAGTAAGAAACGCAACAAATTCATGAACTGATTTGTTGTTGCCTGCAGATATCCTTAAGGAAATGAAGTATTCAGTTGTAAGGGGCTTGATGAATGAATGATAATCGAATCTGAATTTGTAGTTTACATTTTATCACTTTTTTATCACTTTTATTTTCTACATGTTAAAGCATCACAGGTAGTTTGTACTTTTATCTTTTTGTCTCATGAATCTTTCATTAACCCTGCCCTCCATCTCTCTCTCAGGGCCTACGTCTCTCTGTTCATGCGTCACCTCTGTGAGCCCGGAGCTGATGGCGCCGAGACCTTCGCAGATGGCGTCCCCAGAGAAGGGTTGTCGCGGCAACACGTCCTCACCCGTATCGGCGTCATGTCACTTATTCGCAAAAAGGTGACAAACACAAATCAGCCTTTTCTTTTCCATTCGCCATCATGTGACTTCATTAGATTACAGAGACGATGTTAGAGTTCAGAATGAAGATTTAAAGAACAATACGTCGCTTGGCATCGTTTATTTATCAATTGATTGTCAGTAAATAAATCTACTACAGTTAATGAATTACTGACTGACTGAATACTGACTCTGATTGTTTTCCAGGTCCAGGAGTTTGAACATGTGAACGGTCAGTGGTCGATGCCGTGGATGGCCGAGCTGGAGGAGAACAAGAGAGCCGCGGCTCAGCCCGACTCCCCCGGAAAAACCCCGTCCACTGGCACGCCCGCCGACACTCAGCCCAACACTCCTGCTCCAGGTAACACACACACACACACACACACACACAAACAAGGTCTGACTTTTTGTAGAGCTGAGGCAACAAACACACACTCTACTCAGGCATTATACAAACTCTCCCAGCTGTTAACTGTAGATAAGAATGTCTTGTTACAAATGTTGTTGTAGTTGATGACTCCTCAAAGAACGACGAGGCGGTGAAGGACGGAGAGAAGGAGGTGAAGAAAGAGGGCGAGGCAGAGAAGAACGGCAAAGAGCCCGTAAAGGCTGCCAACGAGGTAAAGACATGATGCGTTTGAGATGTGAAGAAAAGTCAGAACTTTGGACTTTCCGCTCTCAGAAATGAAAGTAGAGGGGGAATGTGTTCTTCAAGATGTCTGACAAAGTCTTTTTTTCTGCTTCACGTCTCCTCCAGGTGATCGCCATCCCTGATGACGACGAGAAGAGCCCGTCGGCGGAGCAACAGGAGAAGAAGAAGAACGGGGAGGAGCCGATGGAGACGGACAAGCCGAGCAACGGAGAAGCAGAGAGCGTGAAGGAGAAGGACGGCGAGAAAGAGAAGGAGAAGGAGGGAGAGGGCGAGAAGAAGAGTCCAGAGGGAGGAGAGGAAACAAAGTCGCCTGCAGAGGCGAAGACGGAGGGGTCAGAGGTCAAACCTGAGGACACTGAGGTCAAAGGTAAAACTGGTTACTGTACTTCCAGATTTTTATTTCTCTTTTATTGTTTTTTTTACTCTTTACTAAAGTGTGATATCTTATCTTTTTTTAATGGTGTTATATCTCCGGTTTTGCAGCAGAAGAAAAGAAAGAAGAAAAGACAGAAAAGATGGACACCACTCCTCCTGCAGATGAAAAGAAAGGTACCGAAGCTTGTCCTGTTTTTTTAAAAAAAGGGAAGAAACAGTTAAATATCTTAGATCTGTAAGCAGAGGTTTGCAGGTGGTGAGATTCTCCATTCATTCCTGCTGCAGATCTGAAGGAGGAGAAGGAGGCTCCGAAGCCGGAGGAGGCGACCAAACTGCAGAACGGAGACAGCAGCAAGGAGAGCTCAGCCTCAGCGGGCACTGCTGCTGCCGCTGCTGCAGGAGCAGCCAGCGAGGAGAAGAAGAAGGTGAAGACCAGGTTCATGTTCAACATCGCAGACGGAGGATTCACCGGTACAAACACACACACACACACACACACACACAGGAACACATGGTGTAAAGTTGTGTTTTCATTTTATCACTGACGTCCTCCTCTTTGTTTCTCAGAGCTGCACTCTTTGTGGCAGAACGAGGAGCGTGCTGCCACGGTTACCAAGAAAACCAATGAGATCTGGCACCGTCGCCATGACTACTGGCTGCTGGCTGGCATCATACAGTATCCTTTTCCTACCTGAGTGATGGGAGAGGGTGTTTGTTTGTCTTTGAATCCATCTGCAGTAACCTTTGACCCCTGGCAGTGTTGGATAAATCAGTTGTTACCCTTGACTGTGACCCCCCCGCAGACACGGCTACGCCCGCTGGCAGGACATCCAGAACGACGTGAAGTTCGCCATCCTCAACGAGCCTTTTAAAGGAGAGATGAACAGAGGGAATTTCCTGGAAATCAAGAACAAGTTCCTCGCCAGAAGGTTCAAGGTACGAACCAAGATGGAGCCTCGAAATGTTAAAGTTTGAATTCGCTCCGTGTTGATTTCACGGTAACCTCGAGCCTCGTTCTCTCTCCTCCAGCTGTTGGAGCAGGCGCTGGTGATCGAGGAGCAGCTGCGTCGTGCCGCCTACCTCAACATGTCGGAGGACCCCTCACACCCCTCCATGGCCCTCAACACCCGCTTCAGTGAGGTGGAGTGCCTGGCTGAATCCCACCAGCACCTCAGCAAAGAATCCATGTCTGGGAACAAACCTGCCAACGCCGTCCTGCACAAAGGTAAAGACGGAGGCCTTTTATACGCACAGATACACAGAGGCATAAAATCACCCTGGATCATAAATCTGATCTGATGACTGCACAAACAAGCTCCTCAGTGAGCGAGAGACTATAGCTCCTCATTGCTCTCTCTCTCTCCCCCTGTCTGTGTCAGTGCTGAAGCAGTTGGAGGAGCTGCTGAGTGACATGAAGGCAGATGTCACCCGCCTCCCAGCGACCATCGCCCGGATACCGCCGGTTGCCGTGCGACTCCAGATGTCCGAGAGGAACATCCTGAGCCGGCTGGCGAGCCGAGGGCCCGAGACGCAGACACAGGCACAGACACAACAGGTAACACACACACACACACACACACACACTGTGTCAGTCAGTCAGTTTGTTTTTTAATCCATAGCTTTGTTTGTTTTAACTCACAGGTCGAACTTTAATTCTGAAAAACTGCTCATTATTAATCAAATATTTCCTGGTCCTTCTGTTAAAATCTCCATTTCATGAGAAGTCATATGTTATAAGTTCAGCTCAGTTTCAGGCTTTAACACTTTTTTTGTTCTTAAAGTCTGTTTTTGTTTTCAGGTTTATACAAAAAAAATGTTATCTGCAAAAATACCTTTCTCTCACTAAAACGATTATGATATTTCTAAACTAAAGAAGTTCAACCCCTGTCAGTTGGTTTTCTGGTGTAGAGACTGGACTTTAATGTGTAGAGATAATTTATAGATATTTTTTAATGGCAGTTCTGTTGGGTGTTCTGAGGACTGACATGTATCGGCTCTACGGTGACAGATCCTCCTGTCGCTGCTCAGTCTCTGTCACTGACTGTGTTTTACCTGGAAACTCCATGAGTGCACAGAAAACGTGTTGCGTTTTTATTCTAACAGCAGGTCAGCCTGTGAGCTTCGTATTTATCAGGGTTTTTAAAACCTTGATATTTAACTCTTATAGCTTCTGTTTGCAAACCTAATATAATGCATTAAATGTAAATGTATTTTACTGCGTTTTATTTTTAAATGTGGTGAAATTTTATTTAAATGCACCATTTAAAAAAAAAAAAAAAAAAAAAGGAAATTGTGGTGAAATTGTGGTGCACCATGCTCTTCCTGCGGCACCACAGGATGTCACAGTCATATACACCAACATTTAATTATCAAAAGGCAGCAGTAAACTTTGACATGGTGAGTTACAACACGTCCACGTCCAGAAAAATCCTGTAGGAGACACATATATCATTTTTCTACAAGCTAACAGTTAAAGTTTAAAGAAGCAGGACCTGTTTCATGTTAGTGTAAGAATGAGTTTTATTATATTAGCATAGCTTTGGGCTATGATAAGGATTTTTACTTGAGCTGTTTTAATAACATTTGCTTAACTCTTAGAGAACATTTCTTGGCACTTGAAGGAGTTGAACACAATATTTAGCCTTTGTTTAATTTAAAAGTTCATTAAAGAAAAACAGTTAATAACTTGGTTCGTGGTTTGTGTGTTTTTCCTCAGATGTCGCAGCAGTAGACTGAAACTCGGCTCTTTACCTCGAAAACCACCCCCTGCCTCACCTCGACATTCCTGATTGGTGCACAGCAGAATGACAGACAGCGCGCCCGAGCTTGAAGCCACGCCTAGTTCACTCCCTCCCCCCAACCTCACCCTCACCCCATCCTCACCCCCACCAAACAGACTTTACAGAGTTTTTCTTCTGGAGGATCGAATCCCTTCCCAACCCCCAAGTTTGAGGCTGTGGACAGAAAAGCTATTTTATTTTTTTTCCTCCTTTTTTTTCAATTTTCTGTATTAATATTATTGATATAATGTTATTATGATGGTTTTTTTGGGACCTAAATAAAAAAATGTAATAAAGAACTTGTTGGTTTGGTCAGTTTAGGAGGAGGTGGGACACAATGTACAGGTTTGTTTGTCTACCTTCAAAGTGGAGTTTTTGTCCAGTAGTAGCTCTATCGTGCAGCGTTTTCATGAGTGGGTTCTGTTCTTATCATGTATACAGGACGGCGCTGAGCGCGTACTGTACGTATTCAATGGTTTTTGACTGACTGACAGGTGGTGGTGGTTTTGGGCTAACAGCTAACAGACATTGGATGTAAATTCAGGACTTAAATCAGCTATAATCGATTTTTTTTTGGTAGAATACCAATGAATCAAACGACAATGTGAAACGTCTGTGATAGTGATGAACCTACAGAGAATTATCAGCTGAATCTGCAGCTTTATTTTGCCTTTAAACAGCTTTATAGTGAGTTTCAGCTCCTTTTTATACTTTACTGTTCTGGTTCGCTCTCTGTGGTTTTCAGCCGCAGCAGGCAGCTGTTTTCAGAGACAAAGCAGCGCTCTGTGTGTGAATACAAACGTCCGTATCAGTCCCACTGGACATCAAGATGACTTTATTCTGGCTGCTCCCTATAATAAAGTCTATGTAATGTCTGAGTGAGCTGATGTGTGATCGTCTGGAGAGTTCACAGCAAACGTGACGGGGCAACACTGGAGAATGTCTGGACCCGATACTCTGGATATTATCCAATGTTCATATGTGAAATATGTAAAATAAAAAAGGACAAAAACAAACACACTAATTTACTCTACATACCTTCAGAGATTAAGAAACTGATAGAAAACCTCTCACATTCTTTTACTTTCTCCCAACTTTTAAACCAACCAGTTTAATATCTGACTTCATCATAAACATTAACACGATTTTAAACAGGTTTAGAGGAACATTTGTGTTATTTTCTGACAGCAGGGTCAAAATCAAAATAAAAAAACCTAGTAAATCAGAGAACAAACACCACATCTCTGTTGCAAACATTAATTTATTTGATCCCAGGAATCCCAGGCCATATTCAGAATATCAGTGCCTCTCACCTTCACATCAAATAACAGTAGTCCTGATCCTGATCTCCACTAAATACAGTGGGTTTTACACCCAGTTTCACCCATATACAGCTTTAAATTTCTCTCTTCATAATAACTCCTTTAATATCTACAGTCTGATGGCAGATAACTCACACTCACCACCACTCAGAGGGTTTCAATGAAGAAAATGCCTCAAATACTCCTTTATACAGAGGAATCAACATTCAAGCGAGTTCAGAACAAAGAGACGTGTTTCACATTCAAACCACAGAAAACACAAGTCAGGTCGGTTCACAAGACGATAAATAAAAACAGGACTGTTGCAGCATCATTAACGTTACAGTGAGTTAAAAGGAGGCTGGACAGACAAACATGGAAACAGTTCCTGTTGTATTTCAACAGGATGTCGTCATAAAAGTCACATTTCTGCTCCAAGTGGAAATACATCAGCAGCAGTTCCAATACTGACAGCAAGAGGGCAGCTTTCCTGTGAAATACTGTACAAGTACAATAAAGCCAGACGAGAGAACAGAGAGGGAAACGAAGCAGAAATCCATTAACCCAGGTTTAAAACACTGATCAGTGTCAGTCCATTCAGAACTGGATCTGATCATTACAACTGTCATCTAAACAAACAAGTTATTTTATTAATATTCATCAGAGTAACTGCTGATTATTTGTGGTGTGAGCCGTGTCTGACACTGTCACCTGTCTCCAGGGGCTGCAGCATCTTGTTAACCTCCACAGTTCAACAGGCAAAACACGTCACATTTTCTACCTCAGCTGATGCAAGAGAGCAGAGGTGAGGTTTTTGCTGCTGCACAGCAGAAAATAATGTGGAGATTACAAATTATCTGATGAATGCTGCTGATTCAACTGTTCCTTCAGCAGCTGTTGAGATTTCTGAGCCTTGAAAACGACTTTCAAAAACACAAACAGCAAAAAAAGAAAGTGCTAACAGCTCTCCTGTAGACATTTGTGTTGAGGAGTTGATTTCTCCACAGTGGCTTCGATTATGTTTCCAGTTTCATGCCAAACATTGTGTTTGATGAACAAACCTGGATTAATGGATGTTAGATCTGCAGCATAAACTGATTTTACTGACAATAAACTTTTTAATATTCTTGGCCACAACAGGAACAACATTTGTTACTAAGAACAACAAGTGGCAGAGAGTAAAGAAGTCATTTTAGCACAACTCTCACAATTTAAACTGTCTCGACGCAGTAAACTCCACCCATCTGGTTCTCCCTGGGAGGTAAAATAAACACAAAAAAATTACATCCACCTGCTGTTCAACGCGGTAAAACCTGCCCGGAGAGACTTTTTCCTGCTGGGAGCAGAGAAGACAGGAGGCACTGGAGCACATTACAGACCATGCATGAAGGATATCTGGGGAAGGCATCGGTGAGGAAGAGGAGGATGAAGAGCAGGAGGAGCGCTGAGGAAAAGGCTGGATTTGGCTCGGTGGTGTCGGCGCAGACTCGTCCTGTGACTTGTGTGTCCATCCCTGAAGACCATCTCAGTAGAAGAAATACACTGAGGAGGGAGAAAAGACACGAGCCTCTGAGTCACATTTAGAAAATAACTCACATACAAGAACAACAACAAGTCTCAAGTCATCAGTGTTCGAGTCCAAGTCTTAATCACCAAAGAAGAGTCAGAGTCTGACACATGAATTGTTATTGATGTATTGATGTGGCCTATTACAGAAAATAATGATAAAAAACTCTGAGTCCTGGTCTCCAACTTCTGAGTCTGAAAGCAGTCAATGTTCGAGTTCGAGTCCCAAGTCAACTCCGAGTCATCTGTGCTTGAGTCCAGGATGTAAAACGTGTGTGTAATGTGTGGCTGCAGTATCGTGGTACTTACAGAAGATGACTCCGACACATATAATACCTATTACAGCCATGATGATCATCATCTGGAGGAAAAACAAACGTCAGAAAATTAGAACAAGAACTGCACTCTGACGAGTTACTGACTGAGTCAACGGGTTTGTGCAGCCAGCATATACTTGGTTTTTGGTTTTTTACTCCAGACAAGACTGCCTTGGTTTTTTTTTTCAGTTTCTTTCTGAAATATTTAGGAACCCCAAATGTTTTCAGCTGAAAATTTGCAAACTTACATATTTATATATCTGCACATTTATAATATGCAAGGTTGTACAACACAAACACAGTCAGGTGGAGTGTGTGTGTGTGTGCCTGCGTCCACAGCACACACACACACTCTGAGCGTCAGAGCTGCAGACAGACAGGAAATCACATCACCTCTGATGGGGGGGAGGGCGAGAGAGATTAACAAGAACAGGGGGTTAGAGAGAGAGAGAGGAACCAGATGTTAGTGGATTGGTTGTTGGTGTGTGAAAATGAATGGAAGTGTGTGCTGTTGTCCTTCCAACTGAAGACACTGATGTGTTTCGTTTGTGGACAAATATTACAGAATGTTTGTGACTCCACGGCACAAGAGGAACAGGATACATCAGGCTGCAGGTTCTGGTCTTTTCCTGGGATTTGTTGACGATAAGTAAAATGTAGAATATCACCAGATTTCTCCTTTTAAAAAACCAACCTGGTGTAATAAAGGTCGTGGTGTTGTTAATATTAGAGGCCTGGGAATGCATTATGTCGGTGAAGATTCTCACAAGTGTGTGTCTTTGTGTGTCTTTGTGTATACTGTGGGTAGGTAGAGTTATATCACAGATCACAGCTGGCTCTTTAATCCCCGACTGTCACTGTAATCCAGATTGGGATTCTCTCTCTCTCTCTCTCTCTGACTTCCTGGTTGCTGTCAGTCGACCTCTCCTCTCATGTAATCCTCCTCTGGCTTTCTGAACGGCGGCGTTTGTTAAATGTTCTGGTTCAGCTGTAATGTCAAATATTTATCTTCATGGTTAAACTACTGATGAGGAATAGGTTGTAGTGTATTTATCAGTTTCCTTTGATTGTTTCTCTTTGATTTCCTCCAGCTGTCACCACTTCTCCCACGACATCGTTCATGATCACAGAGACGTCGTTCATGATCACAGAGACGTCATCCATGATCTCAGAGAGACATTGTTCACAATCAAAGAGATGTCATCTACAAGTGTAGATACAAAGAAGTTGTTCTTTGAGACCGGGACAGAGGCCTCCAGGTAATTCACAAACCACTTTACATCAACTGCCCAACACAGAGACTGACATTAAACTGTTTATGTTCAGTATTGAATATATCAGAGAAGTGTGATCATAAAAGTAATTGATCATTTTCCTGCATGTTTCTCTTTCATTTCCTCCAGGTGTTACCACTTTGTCCATGGCATTGTTCAAGAATCGGTAGAGACTCGATTCAACAGCATCGACCGCGATCAGGGACACTGTTGATGTTAACAGAGACACCGTCCACACTCGCAAAGACACTGTCAATGATTAGAGAGACTTTATCATCACCATCAAAACATGTCATAGTATAACAATGCATCAAAAATATTCAATATTCGTCATAGTATATTAAGGAATAAAAAATTGTCAAAATATTTCATACTATAGTATGCCGTTAAAACGCATCAAGAAATGTCATAGTATAGTATGCGATCAAAAAACATCATAGTATAGTAAAAGCGTCAAAAATTGCCAAAGAAATGTCATAATATAGTAAGGCGTCAAAAATTGACAAAAAATGTCATAGTATACTATGGTGTCAAAAAACATCAAAAAATGTCATAGTATAGTAAGACTTCAAAAATGGCCAAAAAATGTCATAGTATAGTATGGCGTCAAAAATTAAAAAAAAAATGTCATAGTATAGTAAAAGTTGTCAAAACTGAATTAAAATGTGAAAATGTCCTTAGCATATTAAAGATTATCAAAACTGGTCAAAAAATGTGTAGTACCATTGAGCATCAAAAAACCGCAAAAAATGTCATAGTATAGTAAGGCATCAAAACCATCAAAAATGTCATAGTATAGTATAGCGTCAAAACTGGTCAAAAATGTGAAAAAATATCCTTAGTATAAGTATGATGTAAAATGGCCAAAAATGTCATAGTATAGTAAGGCATCAAAAATGGTCAAAAAATGTCATAGTATAGTATGAAAACTGGTCAAAAATGTGAAAAATGTCATAGTATAGTATCAGTCAAAATGGCCAAAAAATGTCATAGTATAGTAAGGCATCAAAAATGGTCAAAAAATGTCATAGTATAGTATGGCGTCAAAACTGGTCAAAAAATGTGAAAAAATGTCATAGTATAGTATGGCGTCAAAATGGCCAAAAAATGTGTATACTATGGCGTCAAAAAACATCAAAAAATGTCATAGTATAGTAAGACTTCAAAAATGGCCAAAAAATGTCATAGTATAGTAAGGCGTCAAAATGGTCAAAAAATGTCATAGTATCAAAAACAAATAAAAAATGTCATAGTATAGTAAAGTCAAAAAACTTAAAAAATGTCCTTAGTATAGTGGGCTTCAAAATGGCAAAAAATGTCATAGTATAGTATGGCATCAAAATTAAAAATACTACTTAGTATAGTATAGGTTGTCAAAACTGGTCAAAAAATGTGAAAAAATGTCATAGCATAGTAAGGTGTCAAAACTGGTCAAAAAATGTCATAGTATAGTAAGGCATCAAAAACCACCAAAAAATGTCATAGTATAGTAAGGCATCAAAAACCATCAAAAAATGTCATAGTATAGTAAGGCGTCAAAACTGGTCAAAAATTTAAAAAAAATGTCATAGTATCAAAAACCATCAAAAAATGTCATAGTATAGTAAGGCGTCAAAACTGGTCAAAAATGTGAGAAAAAATGTCATGATATAGTATGATGTCAAAATGGCCAAAAATGTCATAATATAGTGGGTAAAACTGAATCAAAAATGTGAAAAAAAATGTCGCATAGTGTAGTATGATGTCAAAAATGGCCAAAATATCATATAGTATATGGTAAAGAGCGTCAAAATGGTCAAAAATGTCGCGTATAGTATGGCATCGAAACTATCGAAAAATGTCATGGTATAGTAAGGCATCAAAAATGGTCAAAAAATGTCATAGTATAGTATGGCATCAAAAACTATCAAAAAATGTCATAGTATAGTAAGACTTCAAAAATGGCCAAAAAATGTCATAGTATAGTATGGTGTCAAAAATGGTCAAAAAATGTCATAGTATCAAAAACCATCAAAAGGCGTCAAAAATAAAAAAGTATGTAGTATGGTAGCAGTCAATGGTCAAATGTCACTTGAAATATAGTAAAAGTGATCAAAAACAAAATGTCATAATGCCGGCCAGGCTTCAAAAATGGCCAAAAAATGTCATAGTATAGTATGGCGTCAAAAATTAAAAAAAAATGTTATAGTATAGTATGGCGTCAAAACTGGTCAAAAAATGTGAAAAAATGTCATAGCATAGTAAGGTGTCAAAACTGGTCAAAAAATGTCATAGTATAGTAAGGCATCAAGAACCACCAAAAAATGTCATAGTATAGTATGATGTCAAAAATAGCCAAAAAATGTCATAGTATAGTAAGGCATCAAAAATGGTCAAAAAAATAATGCTTGGCGTAAATCAAGAACTGGCGGAATCCAAAATGGCGAAAAAAAAATGTCATGATATAGTATGAGTGTCAAAATAGTAAAATGTCATGTAGTATAATTATGGCGATAAAACTAGTCAAAAAATGTGAAAAAATGTCATAGTGTAGTATGATGTCAAAAATGGCCAAAAAATGTCATAGTATAGTAAGGCATCAAAAATGGTCAAAAAATGTCATAGTATAGTATGGCATCAAAAACTATCAAAAAATGTCATAGTATAGTAAGACTTCAAGAAATGGCAAAAAATGTCATAGTATAGTATAGTGTCAAAAATGGTCAAAAAATGTCATAGTATAGTAAGGCGTCAAAAAACTTCAAAAAATGTCATAGTATCAAAAACCATCAAAAAATGTCATAGTATAATATGGCATCAAAAACCATCAAAAAATGTCATAGTATAGTATGGCATCAAAAACCATCAAAAAATGTCATAATATAGTAAGGCGTCAAAAATTGACAAAAAATGTCATAGTATAGTAAGGCATCAAAAACCATCAAAAAATGTCATAGTATAGTAAGGTGTCAAAAAAAGTCATAGTATAGTATGGCGTCAAAACTGGTCAAAAAATGTGAAAAAATGTCATAGTATAGTATGACGTCAAAAATGGCCAAAAAATGTCATAGTATAGTATGGCGTCAAAACTGGTCAAAAAATGTGAAAAAATGTCATAGTATAGTATGGCATCAAAAATTAACAAAAAATGTCATAGTATCAAAAACCATCAAAAAATGTCATAGTATACTAAGTCGTCAAAAATGGTCATAAACAGTAAGGACAGTTTCTGTGATTAACATGTTCTGTCTCTGCAGGAGGAGAAGGAGAAGACTGCATTAGCTGAAGAGGACATATCATGAACATAAATAATTAAATGTTCTTAAAGATGTTTGGAGATGTTTAAGACTTCAATAAGCTTGTCTTCATATGTGCTTATCACTAGATTTAATGTGGAGTGATAGAATAAAGCAAAGTGTCTCCAAGTGGTCAAACATTTGTCATTATCTTTGTTGTGGTTTGTTCAATGTTGTCTAGAACAGAAACAATAAAGTTTTGTATCTAAATATTTGTTTCCCTATTTTTGAATTAACATCACAAAAATTATTCTGTAATGCAGAAATGCCTACTAATTGGTGTTTGCAATTAAAATGTGTAATTGAGGCTAAAAAAGCTGAAAGCCCTAACCCTAACCTCTTGGTACAAGTGACTAAAAGTCATAACCCTAACCCTAGCCTCTGGCTAAAAGCCATAACCCTAACCCTAAACGCTGGCTACAAGTGGCTAAAAGCCGTAACCCTAACCCTAACCTCTGGGTAAAAGCCATAACCCTAACCCTAGCCTCTGGCCACAAGTGGCTAAAAGCCGTAACCCTAACCCTAACCTCTTGGTACAAGTGGCTAAAAGTCATAACCCTAACCCTAGCCTCTGGCTAAAAGCCATAACCCTAACCCTAACCCTCTGGGTACAAGTGGCTAAAAGTCGTAACCCTAACCCTAGCCTCTGGCTAAAAGCCCTAACCCTAACCTCTGGCCACAAGTGGCTAAAAGTCATAACCCTAACCCTAACCTCTGGGTAAAAGTCATAACCCTAACCCTAGCCTCTGGCTAAAAGCCATAACCCTAACCCTAACCTCTGGGTACAAGTGGCTAAAAGTCATAACCCTAACCCTAACCCTCTGGGTACAAGTGGCTAAAAGTCGTAACCCTAACCCTAGCCTCTGGCTAAAAGCCATAACCCTAACCCT